>ML817794.1:245782-255947 GCA_009831015.1 Picea engelmannii | reverse complement strand
TTCCAGGTGCCTTCCACCGCCATCGTGGTCTCTTTTTCTACACATCCCCTCTCAGCATTCCTGCAATAATTCAAAATGTTATTCACATTCATTGACCTTTTCCTCAAGGTCCATTTACATCACATATTCACATTTATGAGTTTTCCATAGTTCTTGGCTAGTCCAGTTATATTTACAAGCTGGGGAAAACAGGGTGTTACAGCCTCCCTTGCAATTCTTTTTCCCTTCTTCTACACGGGAAGGTCGTGAGGAAGATGTTCACTGTATTTCTACAAAACTTCTGTAGAGCTGGTGCCACTACTTTGTTGAAACATTGATTTGCTTCAGATGCTGCTCGAAATGAAGAACTGGAGGGGGAAATATAATCCCCCAAAAACATTGCTTCCATGCGTGCGAATGGAAAATATCCTCATTAATGACAATATCTATGCATGTTGTATGATGACCTGTTAGAAGTAAAGATTAATTATTGCATTCTTAGAAGTGCGAAGGTGGCAGTTACGACGAAGAACATTTAAGGAGTGAAGGTTTCATGAACGAACCAAGGTGGTGGCGTGCGAATGACATTCCATGGTATTTCAAATTAAGACTTGGAAGAGATTGGAGGTTTCCGGAAGAAAGCAAGCTGGCGACGTGCGAATGACATTCCATGGCATTTGAAATTAAGACTGGGAAGGGATAAGAAAAGCCTTCGTATAAATTGCATTGATGGCAGAACTTCTCGATCCTTGCGTGCATCAATGATAGCTTAGATGGTGCCTGCACGATGACCTGTTAGCATTAAATATTTAGAAAGAAGACACACACACACACACACACATATATAAACACTATTTCTTATTATGCAGATATGCGAAGGTGATGGGCACGAGGAAGAGAAAGCAAGAAAGGAATGGCCAAGTGTGAAAGTGCATAATGAAATTGATGAGTTTACAATGTTGAGGCTGCATGAGTTGGAATTGCTCAGCGAAGCAATGTATGGATTTCGTTCCATACTTTGCCACTTTCGGGATGGCGGGTTCTCGGATGGGCGAGCTCAAAAAAATGCGTCTATTGTTTGGTGTTCCACAAATAGCACACAGAGTTCCGCGATATACAAATAGACAAGGGGACTTGCTGGTTGGCTTATATTTTATAGACCATTGACAGTTTTTGGATTGTGGGTTCTTGAGCTGGCGGGGTAAAAAACAGGGCTCTATTGCTAAGTTACTTACAAATAGCTTATGACAATAATTTGACAAGAGGGTTTGCGTTCTGGCCGGATCAACATTCTACTCCAGGGCTGGCGGGATCCCAGAAACGAGCAATACATATCAAATATGCACAGATCCCTTATTCCATACTTAGCCACTTATTTGGATCCCGGACTTGGCTCCGTCCAACTCCCAGTGCATATTTCATAATTCATGTGCAACACCAACTCTGTCGTTACCGGATTGGTGTGTGTAGAAACGAGACAAAATTAGATATGTACCTTTATTAAGTATCGACATCAGATTTTATAAACCATGTACCCATATCGCATTCCATACTTGCGGGTTCTCAGGCGGGAGGGGTAAAAAAAAGCCTTCTATTGTTCTGTGTTCTACAAATAGCACATACAGTTCCACGATATACAATCTGGCAAGCAGACTTGTGGGTTCGCTGAGATTTTAGACGCCATTATTTGGATCATGCACTTGCGAGCTGTACAATATGCCTCTAATGTTTCCTATCCTGTGAATAGCCATTATGGTTGGGTGATATAGAAATTCACAAGTGGACTTGCGGGGTGGTCGGCCCAACATTGCATCTGTTGGATGGCTGATGTGCAGGGTAGTTGCCTCTACGTGCAAAACAAAAAAACCAAAAAAAACATAGCTGCAAATAAGTTTGACAAACACAGAGAAATCAAACGAAAAACTGTTTACTGTGGAACACGGGCAGGAAAAGGGTGCACCTTTGCCTGGTTTGGTCTACGTGTGTGGGTAGGAGTTCTTTGCGTCCTCTGCTTTTCCTGTCTGCTTCTATGAACAAAAGTACAAAGAAAAATGGATATGAACATAAGTTCAGATGTTAAGAAAAAGGAAACTACTATGTACATATACAAAAAAAAATAGAATACGTTGAATAGAGTCAAAAATAGTGTTTGGGAGGATGTACCCTTTTTTTTTTTCTTATACAATGTAAATTTTATAATTCGAGTAGAACATCGTCTAGAGCTATGTGTGTACAAATCATAGATACATATATTCTATGAAACATACAAATATGAGTTTGCAATAACTTTGATGTATATGTCATAATTCAAGTGCAATACCATTTGTATCGTGATCAGACCAATATGTGTCTAAGACAAACATATTATATTGAGGAATGGGCACATTGGACCAGACATGGTCAATTAATGCATTTTGCAGATGGACTGTGTTGTTCATAAGAAAGCGGAGATTGTATTTGCACATGTAGTTTTCCAATTCTTTTGTTCTGCCAGTATTTTATATCATATCGATATTGAAGTCTCATACAAGTACAATGGGTCCATTCAAATGGAAATGGGTCAATGCATTGGAAATAACATGTACTATGTTGGAGAATGCTACATGGGGAGAAGCATACAGATTCAGTATTGCAACTTCTGTTTCATGAGAAAAAAAAAATGCAACCACCAACTCAACATTGTTTTCTTCGATATGTATATGGTCCAAAATTGGTAGATGTTTTTTCACCAGTATCATGACCCCATTTGTAATGTAACTTGATATGCAATTGTGATTTGGGAATTGTTTGTTCTGCATGCATAATTCCATGTGTGTTTCTTGCAAGCGCAGAATATCGAATTGCATTATATCATAGTCATTTAGTATATCATTCCATGTGTGAATTTAAGCTGCGTGTGTTAAGCGAGAGAATTGATACAAATGAATTTGTTTGTATGGATTGGTAATCATAATGCAGTTCCCATTTTGCGGTGGTCCTCAATTGTTACATTTCAATATCAAATTTCTATTTCACTTTGAAGTTATCTTTTGTGAGAGGACTTAGTAAATACAAGGAATCTATGCTTCTAACACAGGACAATGTTGTGTAGACAAGTCCATGTATCTGAATTCCAGCAAGCTGAAAAGCAACTTTATCAAGTGTTAGTCCTTGTGATCTATGGACTGTACGTGCACATGCAAGTTTAATCAGAAACTGTTTTCGAATCTTTAGCTGACCTGCCTTTGTTGATGTTGATATTGGCTTCAATATTCACAAAATAGGTGTCCAATCGCTTCCAGTATTTGAATTATATAGATAAGACAACTTGCTTTCTTGTCGCTTGCCTATATGTGGTTCATGGAACTTAATCCAAAGGACATCCACTTTTTCTATCTTGGTATAGCTTTTCAATATTCCATATGCACCATTCACCAACCCATCCTGTGAATCATAGTTGCAGGCATATATTTCGACCAACATTTCTAATTTGAGGACAAGCTGCAAAGGTAAAGCGATTAATTGTTCATGTCATGGCACATTTCCATGGTTGTCTTATTCCAGGTCAATGGAATTGATGATGATATCATCGCCAGGAATTAGGGAGAGCATGTGGTTGTTATGGTTTTCAACATCCTTATTTTTGTAGAACAGGTAAGGGAATGTTGGATCTGTTGGTGTAGGCCCTAAGCATCTCAAATTGATATGGGCCAAGTCATCATGTGTTTGGATGTTGGTGCACATTCTATTCAAAATTGCAATGAATGTTTCATCTGTTTGGTGCATTGTAGTATGAAACTCAAAGCATTTAATATTGTTTCTCCAAAATTCATGGGTGACTATTTCCATGTTGATCGTGGGTTGTTCAAATATCAAAGAATCTTGGATGGGCTGTGCCTGGTAAAGATCCCCACATAATATCATGTCAATGTTTCCAAAGTATTTCGTCTGCACATGTTTTATGCTTCTTAGTCGGATGTCAATGGAATACAAGAACTGACTCCCAATCAAAGATGCTTCATCTATAAAGACAAGTTGGAGTTCCTCATAAAGATTAGATAATGTATCCAACATTTCCTTGCTAAGTGGAAGAAATTGTGACTTGTTAAAAGGAATTAAAAATGCAGAGTGTACTATTGTTCCACCAGCATTGTATGCAACTTTTCTTGTGTATGCAACTATTAGGCCCTTTGGTTTCATAGGATCAGAGGAATTGTTTGAATCATAGATTCCTATAAGCATTTGGAACAATGCTTTTGCTGTGAATGTCTTGCCTGTTCCTGCTCCGCCAGTAAGGAACACGTGCATAGGACTGTTCATGTTTAAGCCTTTTTTAAGAGCAATATCCTTTACAATTGTTTGT
Organism: Picea engelmannii; assembly: GCA_009831015.1. Taxonomy (NCBI): domain Eukaryota; kingdom Viridiplantae; phylum Streptophyta; class Pinopsida; order Pinales; family Pinaceae; genus Picea; species Picea engelmannii. Next base: position 251,626 of record ML817794.1, on the reverse strand, counting down.
TGTTCACGCTTCAACAGACGTCTTATTCTGTGGTATTCATTATTTTCAATTAGGAAAGGATGTTTTGTAACTTGAAAACCAAGATTGATACGTTTTTCACTTCCAGCTGCTGGAGGACGAGGCAATTCTCCTTGTAAGTCATAGGACTCAGAAGCAGTTCTAGTTGTTTTTGGGTCTCTGAATGTGTCATCATGATCGCCAGGGTTTTCTAGGTCATTAAGTGCAACCTCTAGATCGCCCCATGTTGGATTAACATTGTAGGTAAATCTAGCTTCATTGATGTGCACCATAGTCTCAGACGCAACATACACAGCCTCCCATGTACAGAAGTTATGCATTAATGTCTCTTCATTTTCATCAAATGGAACATACAACAACAATTTTTCTCTACAATAGTTTTCATAGTCACAATGTTTGTTGTATTTGACAAATCGATATGGGTGCACCATTTTTTTTGTAATGCGATACGAATTCTGCTAAGYAGATATGCCAAATAGGAGATGGACGCTGGATGTAATAATCAATAATAGAGCGACATACGACATCCTCTGAATTGTCGGGCTCTTGTTGCAGCAAAACYGATGGTTTAAGGACAAATGTGTGTTTTTCAAGTGGAGATGTGTTTATGAAGACACATTTTCTTGAACTACAAGTGAGGGGCAAGGAAAGTGCAATGTGAACTGCTTGCTGAGCAGACATTTGTTGAAGATTAAGCAATGTATTTCCAAGTGTGCGTATCATTTGTATGGCATCAATATGACTTCTTTCATGTTCTTTGCGTATTTTTCTGAATGCACTTGTCATAGATTTCTCAATCTTCATCATATACGAGGTACAATATGATGTTGTAGCATATGCATTCAACACATATTGCGCATCTGTATTTTCTTTCCACATAACTGGCATGTCCTTGGAGAAACTATTGTTCCAAATATGGGAGATTTTTCGTTTAAGGAAAAGTATTGGTTTCCTAAGCGTACATTGTATGGCTTGGATGTACTCATCTTCTAAAAGATGTACTTGTGTCAAGAAGGAATCAAAGCTCATCATTTCGTCCAATCCCCCTTCTTCTAGAAATGCGAACACGGATTTAGATTTCTCAACAACAACATTTTCCTCTACACTAACTGGCTCTATGATTCTTGTAGCTCTCATTGGTGGCACAGGAAAGTTGTATATGCAATGTGAGTTTTTTCATTTTCTACAACTTCTTGTATGGTAATGTCTATGGACTTTCGCAAGTTATGGATCCAAATGATCTGTGTTGCATGTTATTTATTTATCCACAAATTTTTTGATCTCTGAATTGTTATCGACTCAATACACTGGTGCATCCTCTATCCACAACAATGCGTGGTCATGTTCATTTCCCCTATTTTGGAATTCAGTGACAAAAAAGTAGTTCGATATTTTCCCGAAAAATGTTTCATCATGGCATCAATTGTCTCAAAGCATTTATTCTATGTCTATAGTAGTGAGTACATGTCATTGGGTCTTTTCTTATGAGGTAGTCAATGACGCTATTTTCTAGTGTATCGGTTTCTTTTTTACGTTTCCTGTTCTTATGCAGGTCAGATACCGCAGCCACCAATGGATCCCAGCAGTGCTTTGCACTTGTAAATGTGACGAAAAATGTTGGCAGGCCTAATTGCCGGATCATTGCAAAAAAAATAAAATTGTTTTGTTGCAAATAGTCAGGAGAGGTGCGGATGTTTTTGAAATCTATGTATCCAATATCAGATTTTAGAATTTTTTCTAGGTTAAGTTTGTACTTCACATCCTTCACGAACAACTTTCTTCCTTGTAACTGGCATTTTCTTATTCGGACCCACATGCAGGATAGAACTTGCTCAATTATTATGCGCATTGTCTTGAAAAACAAATTTGTTATGTGACAGGAGAAGCAACCGCTTGAATGTAGCAGCTCCCATCGAACTATTTTATGATAATTGAATCATTCTGTAATATCAGTGCCACGTGGATCTCCATAGAAGAGTGTTGGAAAGTTCATTTCCTCAGGGAATTTGTCCTTGAATATTCCAAGTGGACGTTGCCCCTCGGTAGGTGCAATTTCGACAATTTTTTCTTGCAAGTCACGAAGGCAGTGTGAATCAGTGAATCCATGCACCAATGTTTCAACAGCTGTTTCATTGTCTGATTCATCACTTGCATCAAAATCACTAGGATTTTCAAGAGTATATGTAGAGTTGTCATGTTCTTCTGCGAGAACACCGTTCCAGTTGGCATTTATACAAATGTTCTCTACTTTGTACAGGGCTCTGGAACATAATTCCTTTAATGATTTCATAACAACATGCACATGCACTTTGCCTGTCTGATAGGCATTTTTGTATCACAAGCGTCTTTTCAGAGCCACAACGATTGTAATTGTATTGTTAATAGATTGTGGCAACGCTTTTTGCACAACATCTAGCTGAACAGGCACATTAATAATTGATCATGTTAAGCCCATTTGGGATCGTTTATAGCCCCAAGATCTAATTTGGGAAAATGCAATTTGCAGAGACACAAGTCTCTCCTCGAGTTCTGTAAGTGCACTTACATCTGCTAGTGTTGTATTACATCTTATTCGGTCAGGGGTTGCAAACTGTGACCGTTTTCCATTTTCAAGCGATCGTTTGCATGGAAGACAAACTTTCGCACTGGAAAATGGTTTATCCTGGGCTATCAAGCGGAGGTATTCTACTTGCAAATCAGGCGTGAAAGACTTACTATTTTTTGAAAAATTCAATTGCTCACAAATTGCACATGCAATGGAAGGAGTGTCTTTAATTTGTTTCATGTAGTCATGTCTTACATTTTTCTTTCGCAGGGAAGTATTCGTAGAAATTGTTTCCTGGTTTTCATTGTTACTACTGCATGGTGTTGCTTGTAGATCACGAAGTCGTACAGTTGCATCACCATTCTCAGATATGCAATCGCACCTGTTTATGCTTTGTTATGCACGAACAAATTTCTTTACATTGTCATATGTGAGTTTCTCTCTAAAAGGAAGTGTAGCAATGTATTTTTTTCTCTCGCGCATGAATTTTTTCAAGTTGTGGTAACTTAGTCTATGTTTCTTGCCCAAGGGCAGGATGAGCTGGTGGAAAATGGGATGAATTTCACTTACACCCAGTTTCTGAGAAACTACTTTACGTTTTTTGTTTAAGGTCTCTATGACCTGATTAGAAGTCGGGCGAATTTGACGAATAATTTTTTTCAAATTGTGATAACTTACTATACGTTTTTTGTCTAATCCATCTATGGCCTCATCACAATTGTCATGAATTTTACGCATGCTTTTTTTGTTCAATCCCTGTTTGCCCATATCGCAACTGGGAGGACTTTCATTATCACAAAAAAACATTCCACGTGTATGAAAATTCGATGTTGTTTGGGTGACATGGACAGTCAACCCTGAACTACTGATATGTGCAAGCAAAGGTTCATAATGGATATGTGTTGTATCTATTTTCAACGAAAGGATGCCAATTGTTCGATCACAATTTGAATCAATAACCTAGGAATGGACAGTGGCATCTGCCAAGGGCAACTACACCTGGATATTAGCCCTGAATATGATAGACAACCATTGCAAACAGAATCTGCAACCCTCCATATGCCCTTTTTCATATGGAAGTGCCATGTTCACAAGGTATTCTTGCCAACTTCCAACTGCTGGCATATTTTCTATGAGATATGGGAAAAGGTGCAAATGCAAGAACCTAAAAGCCTATTGGTTATCGCCTATAATTGCATTGCAAAAAGACTGTACAGTGTAAATTCACAGCGACTGAACATCGAATTCTGCTGGTACCAAACAACAAATTGCATTGAACAGACTATCTCCACAGCTAGACACAACGTTTGTTGCTAGTTGTAAACCATGGAAATATATGCCATGCAAAATCCCTTTGCATTGTGATTGAAGGTATTTGCAAATAAAGGACAAGTATATATGAGGACCTTCTATATTTCATATGGGCATTTTTCTATACACCAGTGGTTCATAATGGCCGGTGAGGGCATTGGCATCATGGAACAAGATGCAATATGGATTGTCAAATGCAGTTTTATTGAATAATAGATATCTTGTTTTTCTTGTCAATGACCAAATGGCAACTGATATATTTAGCCAGTTAGATAGCCATCGTATACAAAATGTATCTCCCCAAAGTCCCCTCTCATGCGGAGGTAGAACTGGAGATGCAGACAACTGCATTTTTGAAAAATACGTAGTGACATCTTTTATTCCATGCAACTGCCGAAGAAAATTAGATTCTAGTTCGTATTCATAGGACTGCAAAGCCTTGGCATCGCCATTTTTAAAACAGGTTAAGAAATAATCTATCAATCCATTGCACAGCTTGGTCGACGAATATCGGAAATGCAATAGAACTTGGAATGTATCAAAAAGGCAATCCCTAACAGTATACGAGAATGCATCCAATCTAAAAAGTGAATTGCTATGCAAAACCACGCCAATGTTGTCATGTATAATGGATTGTGCAGCTATTTCATACGACTCAACCTCTATTACCTCGTTCATCTCTTCAACTATCACTTTGAAGCTATTTGCTACATAGTTTCACTTTCTATGAAAATAGAGAAAAGCAGGAGAAAAAAATAAAAGGTAGCAAAATAGAAAAAAACAACAAAGCAGGGCACCAGTTCCCGTATGTATCTTTGAACCTTCTTCTTCTCAACTTCAATCCCCCCTAGTCCCCACAACATATGACAAGAAAATAGAGAAATAAATAAAACAATAACTTTACTCAACAGAAATAGAACAGGTAGACGCAGTGTTCCCACCCACAGAATGAAAGCATACCCTGCGTACAGACCCCGCCTGATGGTTCCCTCTTCTGATGGCTCCCAAATAATTTTCGTAAAGCCCTCTGCATTGCAAGATGCATGCTTTCCAGGAACATAAACTAAGAGCACAGATAAATATGGTGGGACTGCCACCATTGAAAAACAACAACAACAGGGAAACTTACCTCTCAACAAAGGACAACAAGAGCTCAGCCCCAAAAACTACAAACCGCAACAATAGGTCCAACAACTTGCAAAGTTGAAAAACAACAAACCAGTGAACAACCACGAAGAGCTTGAACTACAATTGCAGGACCTCAACTTTGCAAAGTTGAATCAAACAAGAACCAGAACCATGGAACGAAGCACCGAACAAGGATCGAACACTCGAGCACCGATGCCGACCATGAACAAAACTGTATTGCAACCCATTTGTACAATAATCATTTAACACTGCCAGAGTTGTTAGGTAAACAGTTCAGACTGTCAGGACCGTCGAAGGGATAGGCCTGTGTAAGCATTTAAGAAAATATGCAGTGTGGAAAGCCTGTTCTCTCGAAGCATGCAACAATAAAGCAAAAATCAGATATAGTAATATGGTAGAGAATGTATTCTACCCAACATAAAATGCTAAGGGAGACATTCGAACTACTGCTAGCATTAATCCATCGTTGACCAATGCATAATAAAATATATAATTCAAAAAGACCATATACTACCAAATACTTTGGACAGGTCAAGATATTTAACATTGGGAATAATGAAGGCTGCAATAAGACCTCCAATCCTTTGTCCAATCAAATCTCGACAAACATGATACTTTTTATTATATTAAAATCGATGTCTTCACTTCCCTTGTTCGAACAATAGACAATATGGAAATATTTCTGGACAATGCACAATCTAATACCAGGTCAATGATTTATCGATCGCTATAGTCCCTCTACACCTACGACAGGGACTAATAACGACTTTAGCAACTATCTTACTAAATTAAAATGTGCAAATCTTCATTATGTTAAAAGC
>ML817794.1:225308-245682 GCA_009831015.1 Picea engelmannii | reverse complement strand
ATTTCTGGACAATGCACAATCTAATACCAGGTCAATGATTTATCGATCGCTATAGTCCCTCTACACCTACGACAGGGACTAATAACGACTTTAGCAACTATCTTACTAAATTAAAATGTGCAAATCTTCATTATGTTAAAAGCACAAATTGCAAAATATATTTCTACAATTAATTGATATAAATCTAGATAAGAATCATTAAGATAAATCAACTATCGTATTTTTTTTAAGATAGAAAATTAGGTTTCTAAGAGATTTTTCTTTCTTATTAAGTGAGCAAGTATTGCCATCCATAATTAATTAACTGACATTGAAAATTCAAACTAGTACTCTCATACTCATAGTATTTTGTATTAAGAACCAACAATATAACATTCAATGATACTAATAAACAATCGACATCCTACAACATTTAAATTCCTTTTCAGTAACTCCTTTTTAGTTGTCACTCATTTTCAATTTATTACTAACAATAACCCCTAAATTACTTTCTTACTTAAACATTAATGATATCACATCATATTATATATATATATATATATAAAAGTTAATAACATGTATATCTTAATTTAACAAATTTTCACTAGCAATAATTATTGCCATTTCCATTCATTGAGAAATCAAATGAGAAGGTGCATTAATTATATATGAATTTAAATAGATAGGGTCTCACCAATATCAATAATGCAAAATCCATCGTTAGCCATCATCTAAAATTCATATATATAAAAGTTTAAAAGTTAATAACCTATATATCTTAATTTAACAAATTTTCACCAGCAATAATTATTGCCATTTCCATTCTTTGAGAAATCAAATGAGAAGGTGCATTAATTATATATGAATTTAAATAGATATGGTTTCACCAATATTAATAATGCAAAATCCATCGTTAGCCATCATCTAAAATTCTTAGNTATATATATATATATATAACGATGATCCTTTATCCTACATCAATAGCTGGGTACCTCATAGTTATATTGTTATTTGGTTGATTTCAGTAATTAGTTATTAAGCGTATTATTAAAGATATCAAGGCATAAATAACTAAGGGTTGAAATCCGTAACTCACTTCCAACTAAACTTCACTAGACTTCATTTCTTGAACTCGTTCATCCAAGTGTCAACCATTTGTATGCACCTACGTATCTGAAGTAGATAATGGGTTCTCATGCAGCTTCTGCAACTTCCAACTCTCTGAGTCCTAGACATATCAAACACAAAGCAACAACTGGTGCAAGGAAAACAGGAAAATAAACTTAACTTTGCTGCGAATTATTTTTCTTTTAAACCTTGAGGAGGTAACAAACAAATGTTAAAATAATATGTAATGGAGACAGTTGGGTACGATATTCTCTGGTTGGCCTAAAGGTTGACAATTTTCAAATAGTCGAAAACCTGGGATGAAATCTATTTAGAACAATTGACACAGGGGTAAACAAACCTAATACTTCATGAAATTGATGCATATATAAAGTAAGGTAACCTTTAAAATTTTGAACATATTGTAATTATTGTAAGGCTTGCAGAAATAAAAGATCCTGTGAGATTGTGTTTCCAAGAAGAATTTGATAATCAGTTCACTAACAGAATACCCCACACAACCAAAATTTATTTTTTTAAAAAGAAAAATATAAAAAACAATTATTCCAAGAAAACCATTACAGCTCCATCCAAACATGTTCTGAAATAAATTTACATGTCGTTACATAATAATAATTAGAATAAAATAATATTGTAATCAAAATTTAATAATTGGGTTGTTGTTTCCTAGAAACAATACATATAATTCGTAGGAAGAAATTCACAATTCAACCAATGATTCATGTACATTTTTCATTTGAAAACATGTATATAATTTTAGAAAAACTATCTCGAATTAAATCATTCAGTCCAAAAATTATTTAGTAGATTACTAGATGAAGATTGATGTTTGATGTTGATCCTTGATTCAGAGACTTCCGCTAAACATTCCTTGCTTGCAATCTAATGATCTCACCGGTACCTCCAACCAACACTAGGGGTACTCTTCTTCCCCCTTAGCCCCTCTAGATGCAAAGGAGTCACACACAAAGTTCATATTCAAAATAGCTCAAGTTTCTCCTCGCAAGGAGAGGCTTCCACTTCTTGCTCAAACTTGCAGCCCAACTCACACAAGTAAACTCAGTCAATAGAAATTTCAACAACATTTCATTCATCCAACAATAGGGTCCCTTTCCTCTTCCTCGCCATTTATTTTATAAGAAAATTCACCATGGCACATGTCATCTCATGCCCAATTAGCTAATTTTTAATAAATTAATTAAAGATTATTCACCCCCAACACATGTCACCCTTTCCCCAAGTTGCACATGTTTATTCCTTTTTAATTTAAAATAATTGTGTATTTTCTCTCACATCCAAATTAGTTCCTAGATTTTCTCCTAATTGTCCCTTAGTTCCCCAATTTCTTTTTTATTATGTCTCCTAACTAATTTACAGTTGGAGTTTGATTAAGATTCTTCTCCTAGTTAAGATTTAGAGTCTAGATTGACTTAGGATTCTAACTCTATGTTGACTTCACATTCTCTCAAAAAAATAATTTCTTTTAATTAAAATTTTCTTTTATTAATTTCATGCACACATTGTGCACATGTCAAATACTTTATTCTCCCTAAAATAGTTTTGTTTAGTCTAAGATTTTCCTTAAGCCCCTTTAATATATTTTTGTTTAAACATAACTAGTTAGACTTAGATTATTATTATTATTATTTATTTATTTATTGATTTTTTTTTTTTTTTAATGTTACACGTGGTCATGTTATCCAACTACTACCTCTATAACCTCCAGGTGTGCCCATGATGCCCCATATGTGACACACAAGATAAATTGGGGGGATTTGAACTCAAAACCTCATGGAACTTGATATCACGACACTTGCCAATTGAGCTGCCCCCTCGGGCGTTGTTAGACTTTGATTTTTATTATGTTTCCTTTCATAAATTAAAATTAAAATATTCCAGATTCATTTTCTATTTTCTATCATTTCCAAGTAATTGTTTTGTTCTCTCTGGTATTCTATATTTTTAATAACTCACTAATGTATTCTTGCGATGTGCCCTTCAAGACGCACCTATGTGCTCCAAGGGTGCCACTCGCCATTGACTAGTTTGGAAGTTGTCTGATGCTTGGAGTCAATAATCCACGTGTCGACCTTGTGTGAGTCTAAGGGTTTACCGAGGAATAATGAATCTTCCTTATTGCATGCCCCTCAAAAATCCTCGTGAGTGACCTCATGACATCGTGAACCTCTCAGGAGAAAGGTACTCGTTAACCTTCAGTTTAGGTCACGACGAGATTGCTAGTAGGATATGATGGGGATGTTGGCACACCTCTCCCCCATTCATATGATATATGTGTATGACCCCTTTACTCCATATGTGATTCAAATTAGCAAGTGTCACCATGCCTGCATCAACTAAAAAAGGATAATACCAATAACTCATATACACGAAATCCATAATTGAAATCATCATTTAACACATGCGTAATAAATCAAGTACTCATAACCAAAGTAAATAGTCCACTCCCTGACTCAATCTGGAGTCCAAGGAAGTATGTCAATGCCATTAGCATCCTCATCATGCCATGTTTCCTGCACACTCAGGGAAATCTCATCATAACACATGTCAATGTTATGCATCAATAAAATAACATATCAAACTTTCATACACAAAATAGCATAACCTCATAACCAAATAGGCAATCATAATGTACTATGTTTAACCATATCACTTGGACACAAGTGTCCTCAAAGAATAAACGATGTCATGAAAATGTGATCAGTGGAACTGGATGTTACAACATGATTCTTCAACTTTGAACCATTTGTTTGGTATTTTGTCCAACATATTTGGAAACATATGTGGCTATACCCTTTCATACCTATAGCCTATTATGCACCATTTATTTTCACAGAGGTGAATGTGTTCCATGGAATCATATCTTATTTTGAAGAGGGCAATGTTGGCTGTTTTAGCTAGGTTCTTCTCTTCAAAGCATTCTATAAAATGCTTTGGTTTCTTCCATGTTATCCATGGTTTTCCATGTTTTTAGTCTTGGGGAATGCGTTTCCCACCATCTTGCATCTTTTCATGTGAAAGTTTCCACCAAGCTTTGGGTTCTTCCATATTCTCCCATAGATTTAGAAACTTCTTTTACGTGTGTCGATGGTGTGCTCTGTTCATTATAGCGCAAAGGATTTTTCATCCTATTTTTGGTCGGGATTAGAGTGGGTGTTTGTCGAAGCCTTTTCTCATATACTATGGGTACATCTTGGATTGAAAAACATGTTCTTGGACATTTTATTGGAATGGCTTTGATGGACCAGTAGTCTTTTGAATGTGCTTCATAATTTTCTATATTCCAATTCTATAGATATGAGTCGGAGTTGTGTCTGACTGACAAGGGATATTCTATTAAAATTTCTCCTTGTGCATTTGGTTTGACACAATCTCTTTGTTCATTGATTATCTAGTAAAAACATTCATCTTCTTGATCTTCGTCCCATGATTCAATTCAAGGTTTCTGTTCTTTAGTATTCAGGGGTATCACTATTTTTATATGGCTCCCTTTTAGCTTGATTCTATCCCTTTCGAAGGAGATAGTGGATTTCATTTGTCGTCCCCATGGCCGATCAACAAGTGATGGATAAGCGAGCATTCCTTTGACTAAGTTGATTACTTCAAAGTCGATTGGTGTCAGTATACCCATAAAAAAAAATTCCACATTTCTGAGTATGTTGATAGGTTCTATTAATATTTGGTTGGAAATTTTGAGGTAGTTCATTGTCGATGATAATGAAGGTCAGCCCAACTGTATCCATGTGTCCCGAGGAAGGATGTTTACTTGTGATATGAAATCGACGACTACATGTTCAGTCATTACCCCATTTATTTCCAAGTAGACCTGTGGGTCGTAATATTTATGTTTATATGATAGTTTTCTAACATCTTTGGATGGTCTCTATCCCTCTTTATATTCTCTTAGGATGTTAAGCAGGTGCAATAGTCGATCGACTGAGTGATTTTCTTTTAGGAGTTGTAGAAATTATTGTACTATTTCTTCATTTTGTTTTCCTTTGTTCTGATATTCTTGATTAGTATTTTTAAAGAACTTGAGTCCTTCCATCATGATCTGATCTTCTTTGTCAGGATTTGGGAATGGAATGGAGTTCCATGCTTTTCAATTTTGTGATGGTGTTTTATTAATATCCCATCCTGCTCCTAATCTTGAAACAACATGTAGATTCTTTGAGTTTAATACTTCTTGTTTTGGGACTTTGTGGAGGAGGTTCACAATCTTTTTTTTCATTATTTTATCAAGTACTATTCGGAAATCCTCGAGTGACTGATCTCGAACACCGCATTATACGTTGCAGTATTTAAAGTTGAATCGATCTTTTATTGGGAAGTCGGGGATGATGTGTTCTTATTTTCAGCAGCTGAAATAGTAAGGTCGACCTCGACCTCGACCTCGACCACGAACCTAGAAACCGCCTCGACCTCGGCTTCCTCAACCTTGACCATAGTAGTCATTTCTTCTTCCATAGTCATCATTTTGATCAGTTGCTTCTGTATGATCAACTGTGTGCACATTTGTTCTTTTTTATGCATTTAATCAACATTCAAATGTTCTATGGTCATGAGATTCACAAATTTATCTAGGTGGATATTGTTGGCCACCCACCTGTTCCAAATTCCAACTGGCTCATCTTGACAGTTTTCAGTTCAACACGTTTCTCTGTAATGGGGACATTTATTTGTAATTGAGGGTTCTGCACTTATGGGGTTGTCCTGAAGCCCTTCACAGCATCCAGGTGGATATTTGTGGTCGGCCACTTATTCCAACTGGCTTATTTTGGAAGTTTCATGTTAGTACATCTTTATGTACTTCCAGGGTCGTTTTGGGGCTCTAAACAGTGTTTTCTTGGTTTTCCACAATCAAACTGTAGACAGAGTCAAAGTTTGACAACATAATGCATAGTTCTTGAAAAGACCTTTTCAACGGGATATCACCTAAAACGGAGATCGTATGCAAATGTTACAACCCTGGGAAGTTAATGTACTAACTTACCCCAATGGGACCCACATGAATTTTGTTGCTTCATCTCTTAGGGTTAGGTTTTTGGATGGGTTTTAGAATTCATGTTGATCATAAAAAAGGCCTTCTGAGCCTCATTGTAATCATCTTCTTGGGATGAGCATAGCTGGCACATATATTCTCATAGATAAAGCTGCCACCACTCTAGCGAGTATGGAACTTTGTACTTTTACAGTCTCTGTACATTTCTTTCATTAATAGAAATCATGTATTGTTGTATTTCTCTGTTTCTGGCTATTTTTATGTGTATTTCATTGTAATATATATGCTTTCATTTCGTTCCGAAAATAATCCAGATCATTGGTATCAGAGAAGACTTCTCTTGATCATTTTTCAGTGCATGTCCCCGACGAGGTTCGAGTATAGAAATTTGGGTCTCGAGCTTTTCTCTCTTGAGGAAATAGATCTCGCACACCCAAGAAACCCTCTATGGAAGTAGAAAATAAAAACGACAGAGCAAAAGATTCTATTAACACGCTGCTTGAGAAATATCTCATGCGATAGAGGGATGAAATGATGGAGAATTTTTCCCACATCCTTCAAAGTCTGTCAATAGGAACATGCACATCTTCATCAAGAGACCACTTTGGAGTAACCTCTCCCTTCAAGGTACAAGTTAATTTTTATATTCCCATATTTGAAGGTCAGATAGATGCGGATGCCTTAGAAAAATGGTTGAATTTGCTAGAAGGTTATTTCTCTGTTCACAATTTTTCCAATAGGGAAAAGATCACCTTCGCACTCCTCAAGTCTCTCCCCCATGTCAAACATTGGTGGGAAACTTACTAGGTGCAAAGTTCCACAGATGAATATGGAATATATTGGGTCTAGCCCACTTGGGATTTTTTTGTGGATGTGGTCAAGGAACAATACTACCATATTGATAACTATCAAGACCAACACATGATATGGACCACACTGCGGCAAGAGAAGAGCCAAACAGTGCCAAATTTCACAAATACTTTCCATACCTTGCGCACCAAGCTGGGTATCAAGGGACTCCAAGCATAATATAGTTCTGAAATATTGTGGGGCTTTACATAGGTACATCCAAACTGAAACGGATTTCCTAAACATCTCATCATTGGGATTTGTCTATCGATATGTTGTCAAAATCAAACATAAATTTAGGCACCAGAACAAATGGGAGTTTGGGTCTACAAATCTGAAACAACCAAAGCATGGTAAAGATGACCCTAACCAACAACCTTCCGACAACAAGTACAAGACACATGAAAATAATGGTAAAGGAAAGATGAAGAATGACATTGGGAAGTGGTGTGACTTCCAAAATATCCCTGGGCACAACACAGATGAATGTCACTCGAAACATTCATCGGTGGTCAAGGTCAAAGACAAGGAGTTGAACCCTGATTCAAAATCTAATCCTGAAAATATTGAAAATAGACAGATCATCGATGCAGACCCTACTGCTACTGTCGTGACCACAACAATTCAACCAGAAGAACCATTAGATCCTGAAGAGGGGGAGAGCTTCTTCCATTCACATATGTGGGTGAAGGAGGCCCCATTGCATTTCATTGTTGATAGCAATAGCCAGAAGAACCTCATCTCAGTTGAGGTCATCAAACAGTTGGGGTTGTCAACAACACCACACCCACAACCATACAAAATTGAGTGGCATCACTAGGGACGATATCTCCATGTCATCCAATAGTGTCGTCTGTCCTATGGAATCCAACCCTTCAAGGATGAGGTAGTATGTGATGTTTCTCGTCTTGATGTATGCGATGTTGTTTTGGGCCAACCATATATGTGGAAACGTCATGATGTTTATGAGCCTCAACCCCGTAGTGTCATTACTACTCTGGGGGTTCAACTCTATAGGATATCGGAGGTAGTTCTGACTATTGTTCCACTAAAACAGTGCCGCAAGGTAATCTCTCACATTTCAAAATCCATCCTCTTCACAATCTATTCAAAGGATGCATAGAAGGCCACTACAACCACTGCAGCCTCAACACCTTCTATCCAACAAAAGAAAATTGTATAAGAGAAAGAAGATATTGTTTCTTCACCTACAATGGTGCCTACACAATGGCCCGTTAAGCCCAGAGATAACAGGTTGGTAGAACAGATTCAACCCCACCAACAACAGGTTCCTCACAACCTTACGCATACTAAGCAATGCAACTTCTCCAACAAGGAGCGTAACTCACCAAGATTCAGATTCATAAAATGCTTTCCCCTCTTCCTCGGTCACTTAACGCAATGGAGACCATTTCTTCCTAAGGGGGGAGGATTGATCCAGGTGGATATTGGTGGCCACCCACCTGTTCCAAATTCGAACTTGAACATCTTGACAATTTTTGGTTCAACATGTTTCTCTGTAATGGGGATATTTCTTTGTAATTGTGGGTTCTGCACTTATGAGGTTTTCCTAAAGTCCTACACAAAATCTAGGTGGATATTTATGGCCGCCCACCTATTCCAACTAGCTTATTTTGGAAGTTTTCATGTCAATACATTTTTATGTACTTCTAGGTTTGTTTTGGGGCTCTAAACATTGTTTTCTTGGCTTGAGATAGTAAAACTATAGACGGAGTTAGATTTTGATGGAATGATGCATATTTCTCAAAAATACCTTTCCAACGGGCTATCATGTGCCTAAAACAAAGATCATATGCAAAATTTATGACCCCAGGAAGTTAATGTACTAACTTACCCCAACAGTTCCCATATGAATTTTGGCACTTCATCTCCTAGGGTTAGGTTTTTGGATGGGTTTTGGCATTCATGTTGATCATAAAAATGCCTTTAGAGCCTCATTGTAATCATCTTCTTGCGAATGAGCATAGCCGTCACCTCTCTTCTCAGAGATAAATATGCCACCATTCTAGCAAGTCTTGCACTCTGTACTTTTACAGTCTCTGTACATTTCTTTCATTAATAGAAATCATGTATTGTTGTATTTATCTTCTTATGGAAAATTTTATTTGTATTTCATTGTAATATCTATGCTTTCATTTTGTTCCGAAAATAATCCGGATCACAAATATGGTACCATTTGGTTTTTTTCAAGTTATGCGAGAAGTCTTTTACAGTATGGTCGGTCAGAGCTTCACATATATTGCAATATGTCTCAGTTTGCACTCATCGTGCATCTGCTGCTCCTTTCACTTGATCATTGAGAACACAGGTTTATTTTGTGTGACTGTCTTCACAACATACGGTACACCAAATCTCATTTCTTCTTAAAGTCAAGTTTTTGATAGTCTATTGTAGTTGTTCTAGTTTTTCCTCTAGCCTTTTTTCTGTTGACGAAGAAGTTGGAGAGGCTTCGTCATCTGATTCGACGCATTGTGCTTTCCGCAGTGCGTATTCACATGTGTTTATCTTATAGAGGTGCAATAGTTTTCAAATTCACTGGAGTAATCCAGCTACATACCATTGTACTAGTAAGTTTTTATCAATAGTCAACGAGACTTCCCTGAGGAGGTATTTAAATCTTTTTTCATATTCGGGAACCGAATCTGTTGGTCTTTTCTTTATTGCTTTAAGTTTATATGGAGAAAAATGTGAAAAATATTCGACTTTGAATAATGATAGGAAGTTGTTATTTATGTTTGATTTCAACCGGTTTTGATTATCTCTATAATTCATAAACCATGTAAGACCACGGTGTCGAAGAGCTGCACCAAATTGTGCCATTTTTTTATCCTCATTTGTGATGTTTGTTTCATCCCAAAAATTTTCATATATGAACCAATGTATTTTTGGGTCCTCATATCCCTCATAAATGGGAATATGATTGAGTCCCATTGTTGTTTTCTTTTTAAGAACAATAGAATTTTGTGATGTT
Source organism: Picea engelmannii (assembly GCA_009831015.1). Classification (NCBI taxonomy): domain Eukaryota; kingdom Viridiplantae; phylum Streptophyta; class Pinopsida; order Pinales; family Pinaceae; genus Picea; species Picea engelmannii. The sequence continues at coordinate 235,714 of ML817794.1, read as the reverse complement.
TGACTTATCAAGAGTTTCGACAAGGACGTCAGACTTTTAGTCGGTTGTTGTTGTGTTGATTCATCTCTCAATCAGTCTTATGTACGATAGTATTCGAGAAGTAATTGCTACTTCTTTTATTTGGGAGTTAATTCTTAAGTTTGAAAACTTTGATATTTATACTCGATGATACGTCATTCCAACGAACGTGTTGGTTCGTCACTATAATCTACTAAATTATTATGTTCCTTTTATATGAGATCTGGTAGGGAGGTTGACACCATGATATCCTTGATGTGGATGAGCATGTTATCGACTTAATTTAGGCTTATTTCTTGCTCAAATATGAGCGTATCACGTATATTCCCATGCTCGTCAGTTCTATACCATAGCCTTGTAGATTGTTCATCGATCTGAAGCCTCTATTAGAGGATTTTTTTTATTCGAGGGATAGTTACTTGAATAGGATAAGTTCATATCACGGGTCTCGAGTCTTCATAATCCATTCTCTTGGGTTGGTATTCAAGTTTATGGGGGTCAATGCTAGCCTCTATCAATTGTACTTCATTACTTATATCGAGGGTCGTCGTGACTGTTGTTATTTTTAGATCTGGTCGATTCCTATTAGACTCAGAGTGCTCATTTCTCTATCAGGTTGATCCTCCTCGAGTATTTTTCTATTCGAATTTTGATTTTTCCACATATTACGGATCTCCTCTCTTTTCTTTTGCCTCTTGTCCCGCTCCAATTTTTGGATGTCAGTGGTTTTCTTGTAAATTTGCTTTCCTTTCGAATACACTTATGCTTCAATCACAAGAACTCTGGTATGCTCTTATTTTTCTTATGAAATCTCACAAATCAACCAAACCCCTATCGTCGCCCCATCTTACTTGAATTCGACAGTGATGGCCATATTTGTTGGCTCAAAAAGTAGTCCCAGGCTTCTTTTGTATACTTTCACTTTGCTTCCAGAAATTCTTCCCACTTCTCATATTTTCTTCCAAGTTACTATTTAGTAGTGGTATTCTTAGTCGAGGTCAGTACTCAACAATGTCATTGACTCCTTTGTTGAGCATAAATTTATGGAGCAGTCTTGGGATGGTGCACACAAATCCTTCATGCAGGTCAATGTAGAATTTTTATTTTACTGTGTTGAGGGAAGTTTGATCCTCAATGGCTTGGTGTATTATATAATCTTCAACAATTCTTTCAATCCACTCGTGCAAGTTTGTTTTTCCTCCATTTGTAAGATTGAGCATTAATTTTTTGTCAGAAGTCAATTTAAGCATTACTGGATTTGTTAATGTACTCGAATATGGATTATGGGATAGCCTCTAGAAATCATTCATGAGTCTCTAATAAAAAACACAATCTTGCTTCTACTAGTGTGAGGTTGTTCCTTCTTGCATAATTCTTGATGCAGTTTTCAATTTTTTTCTCCCACCATTCACATATGTCTTGTAAAGTTATCATCTATGTGATCTTCTGCATGCCCAGGTTCAGAACTACCGGCAACATAACCAATGTTATAATCTAGGGAAAAGTAGGAATGTTACTAGTAGTCCATCACATAAGAAAGAAAATCATAGAAGTTACATACACATATGCAAAGATATACACAAAGTAGTGAGAGACCAAGAAACAACACTTTATTATATATGTGTCAATACAACACAAAAGAGATATTTTCCTTGATACATGATCATCTATTTATACATACATGTTTCGTTTCCAGGAAGTTGTAACTATGTAACTTCCTTGGTCAGTCGGCTTAACAAATACTTTGACCAACTTGTTATTCTGACTTCGACAATCGACCGACTAATTCTTAGTTGACTATCGAGTCTAGTCAACAGAGTCAACTAGCTCTTACAATAGCCTGTGTCAGCCATTTTTAGTCTTTCAACCTATTTATCCCTACCATCCTTGAGTCAATTATTCTCTACTTTATACACAATCTACCTTTGTTTGTTTCATGTCAATTGATGGGGGATACATCAAGGCCCTCCTTCGAAGGATTTTGTCATGTCGATAGAAAATCATTATCCATGATCAAAATCTAAAAACCATTTAGTACCTTGGGATTTGTAGACATCAGTGGCAGGTTCCCTTGATTCAAGTAATTGGTTTACATCATTGTATCGTGCTGAATGAGTCAATGAGTGTTAGAATACAACTCATATATTCACACTTGCTATATTGTACTAGGTATATTGGGGCCCGTCATCATCATCGGTGGATTCCCTCGTGTCTGTTAACGGTATCCATTAATGACTGGTAATTAGACACTTTTTACCATGCTTGACATCAACTCATCTATTCACATGTTGTAGATTCATACCATTACGGGGTTTGAGATGAAGACCTTGGGTTGGGACCACATCATTCCTTTAAAACATCCCCTCCCAAGTTGCGATGGAGTATTTCATGAGTACATTAAGAGATCACTCCAGCATCGAGTCATCTCATTGATCCACATTTGTACTCGGTCATGGCTATGTATTCACTTGTGACATGGATCCAAATTGCATTCTTTCGTGGCCATGATCTAGTCAATTGCGTCATGCATGGATCTGCGGTGTATTGTTTTGGAGGCTATGCTTAGATTCTATTATCGAGCATGGGTATGCCCACCTTGGGGATGTTATTATCGTGAAGGAATGATGTTGTATTATTCCCATTTTGCTTCGCCTCGAGCTCCATAATTTTTTATTCATAAAGTATTTTTTCCATCAGACAACTCTTTTGACCTCACACTTTAGGGGACATCCATTATACAGTTATTTTCCACCTGTTCACCTGATGGGAATCATCTAGAGGTTAGAAGTATGAGACACTGAATTATTCCATTTTCCTCCTGATTATACGCCACCTTTTTTCCCAATCCCAGGTTTTCCCTTTACAACCTGTGACCAAAACTAATGGTCTCTCCTTGTCCGTTTGCAAAGGGTGATTCATCGCACCTTGCAAGAATGCAGGGCGCGACCGGGTTTATTACTCTCAATTTAGGAATGGTTATAATGAGATGGGATCAAGTTAGAATTTCTCGTAATTTGACCTCGAGAAGATTTTTATTTTGAGTTTCTAAGATTTATCCACCATCACATCTCTTTCATCCTATATATTGAGGGTCTCTCATGGGAAAAGGGGAGGAAAAGATAGAGTACAAGTATATTGTCAGATTGATTATGGAACTTAGGAAAGGAAATTGGGAGAAGCATCGTCAAGATATTTGTATGTAAGTTGTAATATTTTTTCCTCATTAATAGAAGACGCACATGATTTTCCCCTCTAATTTATTGTATATGGTGATCATAATCTTCATAGAGAGTTAATATTTTCATGTCTTTGTGATATATTATTAGATCTATGTTTTATACATGTTACGTTGGATCTTGTGAAAGTCGTTTGTTGTTGGAAATTGGTTGTCATTGATGTCAAAGAAGTAGTCAAGTGAAGAAGCATACAGACGTCCAAGATCAAGATTGCAAGACGAAGAGTGTTGAAAGCATTATGGTCAATTTGGATACCCTATCTTTGAGAGAATTTTTACCCTACATAAATAACTCAAATGGAAGCACAAATTACATGGTTGGAAATATTATTCCGATACCTTTCCAACGATATATGGAAGTCCCTCTAACTCCCTAGGAATAAGGAGATGTGAATTTTTCCGTTCGACAAGCCAGCCATAAAATTGAGGACAGTTCGGCTAGGTCGGCCCATAAAATAAAAATAGGGATAGAACTACTATAAATACAAGATGGATTTTCACATTTTTTGAGTATCCAATTTTGTGATCTCTTAGAAAAAGTTTGGTGGTGAAGGAACTGGGAGGATAAGGATCTCTTATGAAGGATATTTTCTAGTCTTATGGTGATGTTTTGATCATTGCTATGGAAGGTTGATTCTTTGCAAAAGGTTTTATGTGTTTGTTGGGGTTTATGTGTGGACCCATGTGGAATTAGGTTCTCTAAGTGGACCCAGTTTGACGATGATGATGTATCCTTGATAGTGACAAAGACAATGACAGTGACAGTAACAGTGACAGTCTATGTAGACCTAGTTTCTAAGTGGACCCAGTTTGATGATGATGTATCAGTGACAGTGACAACAGTAGGTTGATTCTATCATTTATATTCAAGGGAGGAAGGAAGGCGCAAGGAAAAGGGGGTTGGAGCCTCCTTCCAGTTGGACTTGGAGAATTTATGGAGTTGGAGCTTCCTTTAGGTTGCAACCTGTAAATTAGGGGGTTGGATCCTCCTTCCAGTTGGAGCTACAAAAATTGGAATTTGTAGCTTCCTTTGAAGGAAATATTTTATTACATAAGAAAATTTTCAATGGATTTTCACTTATAACTATTGTGCATTGTGTATCTCTTCTTCTTCTATTTATTGGATATATTATTTGATTGGAAAGTAAAGTTATTAAAGTGATAAATTGTACTTGATATTGATTCACTCCCCTATCAGTATCACCAACTGGAATCAGATCAAGTTACCTTCAACATAGTTTAATCACTGGAATGAAGATCATGAACAAAGATTGAAGGCCAATGCCACATTCCAAATGGGATTCCACCATTTGATGGAAACAATTATGCATATTGGAGCAACATAACACAAACTTACTTGACATATTTAGGATTGGATATTTGGCTCTTAAATGTCAATGGCTATAAAGTTCCAAAAACTACTCCCACCAATCCAGAGGAGAAGAAATCAATGAGTTGCAATGCAAAAGGCATACATGTTATTCTAGGCAGATTGACACCAACTATTTCTATCAAGGTGATGAGTTGCAGCACAACTAAAGAGGTATGGGACAAACTTAAAAATATCTATGAAGGTGGTCCTAAAGTCAAGCAGGTCAAACTTCAACAAAACAGAGCATAGTTTGAAAAATTGAAAATGGATGATAAGGAAGATATTGCAACATATTTACTTAGAGTAGATGAATTTGTCAATGTTATCAAAGGACTAGGAGAAGAACTCAATGAATCCTTGGTTGTACATAAAGTGTTGAGATCACTTCCTGTGAGATATGGTTCCAAGGTCTCTTCCATTGAAGAAAATAGGGACTTGACTAATATGACAATGGTTGAACTACATGGGTCCCTCATAGCATATGAAATGAGAAAAGGTACAGAAAATGAACAGTCAAATAGAGAAGCAAACATTAAAGCTATGAATAAAATAAAGGACAAGGAACACAAGGCAGAAGAAAAATTGGGCTATTATTCAGATGAAGAAGAAGCACATTTTGTAAGAAATCTCAAGAGGGGAACCGACAAATACAAAGGTAAGTTACCTTTTAAATGCTTCAATTGTGGCAGAGTAGGACATTATGCTAAGAAATTTCCCTTTGAAGAAAATAAAATCTTCCACAAGAAAAAATGTCTCTACTCCAAGGAGGACATCAATTCTTTAGATGAAAGTGATGGAGAAGAAATGCATACAAGGGAATTTCTATTCATAAATCAAGAAACTCAAGACAATGACCACAAATATTCTAAAATAGATGAAGACAATTATGAAGAAGATTTTGATAAAGAGACTGAAGGAACAAGCCTTGAATCTTTCTTGGGAGCCAAGGACATCACAAAAAGTGAACAAGAAGATGATGAGAATATTGAAAACTTGAAGTATGTTAAAGAAGAAAATGCTAAGCTTAAAAAAAAAAAATAGATAACTAAGAAATGAATTGGAAAGCTTTGAAGAAGAGAATCATAAGCTTGAAAAGAAAATTAACAACTTGAAGGAACAATTAGAAGATTATGAGAAATTAAAAGAAGATTTGGATCGCACAAGAAAAGAGTTGATGTTGACAACTGAAAAATTGAATAATTTTGAAAAAAATATTGAAAAGTTGGTTGAAATTCTTAGGAATCATAGGTCACCGGATGATAAGACGGGACTTGGATACAATAAAAGTTTCAAGACAGAAGACACTGATAAATCAAGCAAGGAATATGAAGGGAATTCTAGAAGCTAGGAAAATGCCTTAAGAAGTGGAATCAAAAATCAAGAAGAGATTGAAGAACAACAAGAACATAATAGAAGATCTGAATTTACAAGGGGTGAAACATCAGGAAGGTCCTTTCCTACCAGGTATGAGAACAATCAATAAGGATTTGAAGAACAACATGAACATAACACCTCCAACTGGAACAAAAGACCAGAATTCAGAAGGTGTGAAGCACCAATAAGGTCACTCCCTATCAGGTATGAGAATATATTTCTTGGTCATTTTTATACTTTCATAAGCTTTGTACACAAAGCAATTCACTACAAAATCAATGTAAGAAACAACTATGTGAGAAACATAAATGATTATGGATATCCAAGGAACAATCATGTAAACAGTAGACCTAGAAATGCTTATGGATATGTCAATATAAATTACAATCCATTCGATACACTGATGGATCAAACTATTATATGCTACAAATGAAATAATATTGGTCACAAAGCATGAGATTTCACAGATACAAAAGAATATTATCCTATCATAAAACCAACTACAATATGGAGAAGGAAATAAAATCCAAACCATGAAGGTTGTCGAATAGCACTGATTGTTGAACACAAAGAAGAAGAAGTTGAATGGTACATAGATAGTGGGTGCTCAACACACGTGACTGGGGACCAAAACAAATTCACCAGCTTAAATAAAAAGGGTGGCAGTGTTGCATTTGGAGATGACTCTTGTGTCAAAATACTTGGAAGTGAAAATGTAAAATCCGAAAATGTCCTACTGGTTGAATATTTGAAACATAATCTCCTCAGTGTCAACAAAATATGTGATCAAGGATACACTCTTATGTTTGATTCTCTAAAATGTTAAATTAGAGAAAAATACTCAGGAAGATTGGTTGCAATAGAAACAAGAAGACCAAATAACATATACATCCTACACAAAGAAAAGAGAAAGAAAATTGAAGTCACACAAAAGTCGTCCAAGGAACGTAACAAAGAAAGAAATGATAATAAGACATAAAAGAAAGAAGAATTACTATTGAGTCCCATATGTTCAGGGGGAGCAACCCTAAAGAAAAGAGTCACCCTTTTCCATTGATGTTAAAGGGGGAGAGAAACAATATGAGCATGATGATAGGGGAGAGTAGGATGGCAGGGGGAGCATAAGTATTGATATAAATTATAAAGGGGTATATTGTTGGAAATTGTTTGTCATTGATGTCAAAGAATCAGTCAAGTGAAGAAGCCTACAGATGTCCAAGATCAAGATTGCAAGATGCATATTGTTGAAAGCATTATTTGTGGTAAATTTGGATACCTTATCTTTAAGGGAGTTCTTACCCTACATAAATAACACAATTGGAAGAAAAAGTTACATGGTTGGAAATATTATTCCAAGACCTTTCCAATGATATATGGAAGTCCCTGTAACTCCATAGGAATGAGGAGATATGAATTTTTCCGTCTGAAAACCTAACCATAAAATTGAGGACAGTTAAGCGAGGATGACACAGAAAAAAAAATAGGGATAGAACTACTATAAATAAAGGATGTATTTTCTCATTTTTTGAGTATCCAATTTTGTGATCTCTTAGCACAAGTTTCGTGGTGAAGGAACTAGGAGGATAAGGAGCTATTATGAAGGATATTTTCTAGTCTTATGGTGATGTTTTGATCATTGATATGGATTCGTTATAGTATGGAAGGTTGATTCTTTGCACAAGGTTCTATGTGGTTGTTGTGGTTTATGTGTGGACCCATGTGGACCTAGGTTCTCTAAGTGGAACCAATTTCTAAGTGGACCCAATTTGATGATGATGATGTATCAATGATAGTGACAAAGACAATGATAGTAACAGTGACAATGACAGTGACAGTATATGTGGACATCGTTTCTATGTGGACCCAGTTTCTAAGTGGACCCAGTTTGATGATGATGATGTATCAGTGACAGTGAAAACAGTAGGTTGATTCTATCATTTATATTCAAGGGAGGAAGGAAGGGGAAAGGAAAAGGGGGTTGGAGCATCCTTACAGTTTGATCTGGAGAACTTGGAAGTTGTAGCTTCCTTTGAATGAAATATTTTATTACATAAGAAAACATTCAATGGATTTTCACTTATATCTATTGTGCATTGTGTATCTCTTATTTTGCTCTTTATTGGATATATTATTTGATTGGAAAGTAAAGTTATAAAAGTGATAAATTGTACTTGATACTGATTCACCCCCCTCTCAATATCAACATTTTTTATTTTCCTATGTGTGCAGACCCGTGTTCATGAAATTGAAGGATATATTCAAAGGAGTGAACGAACAAGAAGCGTGCAAGGACAACCGTTGAATTATCGGGTATTCTTCTCATTATCTTATCTCATAGATCTTTTCATGTATGATTTAGATCTAGGAAAATATACAACTTGCATCTGTATTCAGTCTTAGGTCTAGGAAAATCCTAAGGGAGGTAACTCCTGCAGGGTACATTTATCATACAATAGTTGACCCACCAAAGTATGTCTAGACACCAGAACTATCAATAATATTTTTTTCAACATGTTTGGGAAGCTTATATGCCTTGAGATGTGGAAAATTGTTTACGATGTTTAAACTCTACATTGAACATTGTAAATGGTAGTATATGCATGTCTTCAAAAACATTTTTAGTCCTAGATAACCAAATCACCAAAGATCTATAAATAAATCGTGATAATCGATTAGCATTCCTAGATAACCAAATAGCCATTCCATGAACTTTTAAAAGAAATTTTTTTCTTCAACATCCTAATTACCAATAAAGTTAGTTTCTATAGAATTTCACTTCCATAAATAATAGAATTTCACTTATCAATCATCTCGTAGTTTTTCTTATCCCTTGCAGTTTTTATTTATTCATCTCTCCTCCTCATATTTCAAGATAGGGGATGGTGTATTGATTATTTCCATCTCTTTGAAATATTATTGTCAGGGTCCAAAATACTATTTTGTCTTTGCATCGATATTTGGAAAGAAAAATTGTAATCTAACTTCCTAGTTAAGAGTATCAATCCTACTATGGTAGAATTTGAGTTTTCAATTGATGTAGAGCCCAATGCCTTGTGATAATCTAAAGAAATTTGAAAAAAAAAAGAAAGTGGGAATACAAAATCTTCCTTAGTAACTAAGATCAAACATGATACCATTAACTCCAATAGACATGCCAAGCAACAATAAAAATAATAGAACTACATTGACATTAATATTAATATTAAAAGAAAAGGAAGATATGCATACGATCCTTTTTTTTTTTTTGAGTAGATTACATTGAGTTATTGTTAGGATGGATGTCATGTTAGAAAAATAGGTGTGTTTGTTTCACCATAGACAATATCTCAATATTGTCACCCAACCGTAGGCACAAATTCCACCCTTGAGCACCTTAACCTTGACAGAGAGAATAATTTTGGAAGCAAACCCTAGAACCAATAGTCAACCAAGGTAGTGTACCTCACTCCAGAGCTAGCGTACCAAGAAGAAATTCCAAACCATAACCAAGAGAAAGTCAAAACCAAAACTGAAAATGTCAGTTGTAGCAGCTGCAGATGCAACTCCTCTCCAAACTTGTGCACCACTGGTCTTATGCAGTTGTGAGAGTAAGTGTGACAAATGAGCTCTAGCGCCCTCTTATTTATAGTCCTCCAAGTGACCTAACTGGTCCAACTTCTACTTATGGAGGCGACTAACTCAATAATAAATATTATCTTGAGCCCACTTGTCTCCTAGGGTTATTATCCAACGTTTTAGGGTTTCTCTTACTTCTCAAAATATTCTAGTCTCATCAGGGTTACATGTAGAAGTTAATACCTCCCGTGGCTACCATAATATCAAAAATCCCTCCTAGTAGGGAGGTATTAAAGGCAATGGTATTGAGAAAAAATAGACCATTCAACCGATAGCATCATCATAGCCACACAGACTATCTCACGGTCAAATCATGAGCACCATCATCACTATCAGTATCATTTGATGGCATCAACTGTATCATCTTTAGAAGACATACTCCATCTGATTAATAGGGCATAATGATGAATAAATCACTCTCTCCAAAGAGTGATACAAGAATCATTCTTCTAATATGGACATACATCCTAGAAGAATGATTGTCCTGGATCATTTTCCACAGAGAGAATGTATGTCCATCAACATACTGACTATCCATCTAGCTAGAAATAATTTCTAACACTAGTGATAGTCTCCATGGAAATCAGAACATTGTCATCCAATATAACACAATTGTTTCTATCCATAGTAGTACAAAACTACTACCCAGTGGTACACAACCACTCCTAGTAGCACACAGATACTAACCAGTGACACACAGTCACTATCAGTGGATCACATCCACCAAAGTAGCATACAACTATTGTCCAAAGACATGCAGTCTCCACAACAATCATATAATTTGATATCAAC
>ML817794.1:196206-208471 GCA_009831015.1 Picea engelmannii | reverse complement strand
ATATAATGAAAAGAAAGGTTTTCCCGGTTGAGGGTTTCCGGTAAAGATCTCTGAGTATTCTGTGTATGAGCCATTGATTAATTTCTGTATTGCTTAAGAATATATATGCATTGCTTTACTTCGCAGGTTTAAAACTTACAAAAAGGAGTTGCTATAAAGGAGAAGTTTGAAATGAACCTCCTCCAATACTGGACTGCACCTAAGAAGCTTCAAACTTCGGTTACACTCTTTGGCTTAGGCCATTTAACAATTACTTCAATTTTGGAAGGATCAATCTTCAGGTGTCCTCCTCCCACGATATGACCTAAGTATACAAGTGTATTATTGCCAAATTCACATTTAGACATTTTCACATACAATGTTTTCCTTTGCAAAGTATCCAATACCTGCTTTACATGCCTTACATTCTCATCCCAAGTCCCGTTAAAAAAAAGAATGTAGTCTAAATACACAATCACAAAGTCACCTAGGAAAGGCCTGAATACCTCATTCATCACACGCATGAAAGTTGTCGAAGCATTACAAAGCCAAAACGACATAACTAACCAATCAAACAATCCATGTTTGGTTTTAAAGGAAGTCTTCCATGCATCTTGTTCTGCAACCCTGATTTGATGATATCCACTGCGCAAATCTAACTTAGTGAAATAAACAACATTCTTCAACTGATCAATTAAATCATCTATACGAGGAAGAGGGTATCGATTTTTCACCATGATTTTATTTAAAGCTTGGTAATCGACACACATTCGCCATGTGCCATCTTTCTTTTGCACCATCACGATCAGAGAACCATAAGGAGATGAACTGGGCCTGATGACCCCTTGATCCAATAAGCCTTGTACCTTCTTCTTGATCTTTGTCATCTCCACAACTGACATCCCATACATGCCCACATTAGGAAGAGGAGAATCTCGCTGAAGATGTATCTCATGTTGGATTTCCCTCTTAGGAGGTAATCCATCTGGTTCCTGAAAAATATCATCATACTTAGAAACAATATCAATTAATTACTTTTTATGAGATAGATCACATCCTTGAAAAGCATCGGATGTCCCAACATATTTCTCTCTTACGATTGTGAGTACATATCTCTTATTCATGGTTATGATCACCTTCATTTGTCCTGCACTAACAACAGTTGTATTTACCCCCATGTTGTGAGCTTTAACAATATATTCCACTTTGCCTTTAGTAAGGTGGTATTTGTTCTCATGACGAAAGAAGATTGTTTTTCTATCATAAATATAAGGACTCCCCAACACTATGCCACATATATCAAGTGGTACAACATCCAAATCCACTTCATCAATCAATTTGGAAGCAATAGAAAATCTGATCCTACATTGTTTGGTGACATTAAGTTTTTCTTTATCACATACCCAACCAAGAGGATAAGGCTTTGGATGTGGTTTCATTTCAAGACCCATCTTCTTGGCAAGTGCTTCAGATATTAATTTTACTTGGGAACCCAGATCAAATAATGTATCTATCTTAGTATGTTTAGATATAAATTGTATATGAAATAACTCATTCCTCTTTCGTTCATCAACATGAGATTCATCATTGGAACTTGAACTAGCATGAATAAAATCTTTACCTTGAATTCCATCTGCTATGATCTTTCCTTCATCTCCTGAATCGGAACCAAGATCTTACTGCACTGTAGCAACGGTCTTTGTCTTTCCCTTTCCACCTAACTGTTTTGGTTTCTTTTCTGGATGCAGTTTCCAACAGTGTTCTTCATCGTGACCACTCTTCTTGCAATGAGTTCAAGATGGTTTTCCTCCTCCTCTCGTTACTATAGCGGTCTTCTTGTCCTTCCTTTTGAACTTCTTAAAAGTATTTTGTGGGAAATTGGAAGGTTTCTTCGTGGGATCTTCTTGAACATGTTTCCCCCTGTTCTCAAGGTGAGTGGATTGCACACAAACTTCGTCAAGACTAGTGGGGTTAAACAAGAGAAAAGTATGATGAATATAACTGTGAAGTGAACCAATATACTTCAATAAAGTTTCATAAGAATCCAAAGGAATGCTCAATGCTAGAGCTTTCTTCCTAAATTCTTCTATGAAACTGTGTACAGTTTGACCTTTACTTTGCCTCAAAGTTTTCCATTCCATCATTTCTTTATGTAAATACCCTAATGGATAGAACTGCTTCCTTATCTCTATTTTAAATTCCGACCATGAGGAAAGAACATTACCACACATACTTATGTCCTGTAGCTTGTTCTCCCACCATACGAGAGCGGTGCCTTCCAACCGAAGAGAAGCCAGTTGCACTTTAACTTCCTCTTCATCAATATGTTGAACACTGCAATGTACTTCAACCTGTCGGACCCAATCATCTAGTTTTCCAGGATTAACATCTCCATTAAACATAGGTAAAACAAAATTTACATCAAGCTTTAATAATGGTTTCTTAAAAGAGGCTTTATGGCTAGAATGATGAGAGTGATGAGAATGCTCAGAGGAAGAAGAAATAGAACTTGAAGGAGAAGATGGAGGCTCGGGAGGGTCTCCTCCATCCCCTTGGTTTACCGAAGCATCATCATCTGCATGTGCTTCCTTTTTCTTCTCTTTCTTCTTCATCATCTTCTCGTAATCTCCATACATTTGTTCGACCATTTCTGACATGCGATAAAATACCATGTGAAATTTTTTCTCTTGTTCATCACGCTTGTCCTCCTCTTCCATCTTCTTCCTTTGGGATGCACAACCAACTTCAGGATTGAAAATCTTAAGAGTTCTTTAACCCTGCTTATGCTTGGCCCTAGTAAGCATTCATACTCAACAATTCAATTCAAAGACTACCGCTCTGATACCAACATGATCCGGGATCTTTTCATCAGGTGACTTATTAAAGAATTGTATTAAATTAGCATAAACTAAAGTACACCATAAAGAAGGAAAAAATCAAAAGGAAAGAGACATAAACATGCAATATGAACACAAAGAAATTGATAACAGAGTTCGTCCCTGGTGGATGACGTCTTTGGGTCATGCTCTCAAATGGGTAGGCCTTTTTATTATCTCCACAAAAGAATTGGGAAAAATATATAAGTATACCTCATTCTAGAGTTAAGCTACAAAAACTTTGTTTAGATCAGAAAACAAACATCACCACTGTGTTCGTGGCGTCGAATTACCTAAAAATGATTGTCTCCATGCCTCAATCCGAGTCTGGCACTTTCAGGCCCAAGAGACACCCCTGCCTCGGTTTCTATACCCTACCTCTGCAATAAATGACTAGGAAAAATATTGAAATGTGCGTCTTGTCTTGAAATCTGTGCCAAAATCCATACAGGCGCGCCCTTGGTTTTCCTCCCTCCCGTACACTGGCGGAGCCTCCTTTTTATACAAAATTTGGGTAGTTAAACATTAATGATGTGGTTGGCGCATTGGTTAGTGGGGCTATTTTAAGGCTGTAGGTTGGCAGAGGTCCCGGGATCGAATCCCGCGGACTCCCCTTTTTAATACATAGTTACAACAAAATTTGATGTGCTCTGCTAAATATGGCGGCCAGTTGGCGAGCGGTTAAGTTTGGCGGAGGTTTGGATATGGCGGAAATGATACCAAACTGGTGGAGATTCTGGCTAGAATGGCGGATATGCCATATATGGAGTGTGGTCGCATGGATTAGCATTTAACCAGGGGTTGGGCTGAGTGCCTATCCCCTTTTCTTTCCCCCCCACATAGAACATTTGAACTTAAATAATATTTGTGTCATATTATAAACAAGGATTATGTAGTGGCATGTTTGATCCAAAATGGATCCCGGAACCAAAATGGGTCCAAGAAGGCCTAAAAATCAAAGTTCTCATAATCACTTCAAAACATACATGTGCATCAGCGTCATTGTTACAAACCCAACGCAACTTGAATGGGCTCAAACAGACGTCGTATGCAAAATAAATTGTGTTCTGTTCGTTTCGCCAAACATGCAAAATTTTGTTGACTGTACAGTCCGTACAGTGCTGATGTGGAAGCTAACCGTACAGTCTGTATGGTCGTACATGTGATGTGGCAATGAATAGGCATGCTGACAGGGCAGACACGCTGGCTGGCAAGTAGAAAAATTGTTGGTTGACACATGGCATGCTTTTGGCGAATGTAATGGTGCCACGTGGCCTGGTCATGGGCTACCACATGTCACCCCTCCATTGGTCGTTTGGGAAAAATTTTAAGGGTTCTACGAGAGTCGAACCCATGACCTCTGGTCCAGGCGAACGATTTGGCAAGGCCGGGATACTAGCCCGCCCACAGGGTATTACTTACCACTATACGACTTTGTTTATATTTGAGTTTGAATGGTGCATAATGTGGCAGAGAATAGGGCTGGGGTTAGGCCCCAGCCCCCAACGCACCTGCATAGAACCATACCATGTGTCCTGAAGTCTATTGTTTGGAACAAATTGTAGTTTTATCCCCGGTTTACGATGTTCCATATAACCACCCCATATGACTCGGACCTCCAAGCTATAATGCAGATATGTGGGGATGGTGCCCGGTCGGTCGGGCTAGCCCACCGACCAAGGGTGTGTGACCAGGCGCAGGGACCCAGGGGCTATAACAGTAGCAAGTGTGTGGAGAGGGTAAGGCCAAGAAACATGGCCACACATGCGACCGAGGGTTGAAGATTGGGGGGCTAAAGACCAGGGGCCAGCGCGCCAGCCTAACGCTTGGCCACATGGCAGCACCATATGACTAGGGGCCCGGATCACAAGGGGGATACACCCTAATATTTTCCAATTAGTGGTTTTGTAACTATATAATAAATATTTTATTTGATTTTTCAGTAGTTTTGAGAGATTTTGGCCAATATTGGGGGATTTGGAGCCCTTTTTGAGGCCAGATCTTGGGGGGAAGTTGGGATTTTGTTGCCAACTTCAAGCCTATATAAACCAAAGGTTATTGGCAGCCTAGAGGAGGTTTAGAACAGGAAAATTCTAAAGAATTTTTTATCCAAATCCATTTTTATGCAAGGAAGCCATTAAGGAGATAAAATTTGCGAGCCATTCCCGGGAGATTCGTTCATCCGTTTTCAGTGCCGTCAATTTTGATGGGTTCTTGAGATCTAGCAGAACATGGAAAGATCATTTTGTAATCCTTTTGGAACTTTTATGATGTACATTTGAACCTTTGAAGAGAAATAAGAAATCCTCACCCACTGAGACAAAGGCCTGGAGACGTAGGCGAGATTGTTGAACTTTGTTATCACTTTGTTGTCTTTATGCTTATTTCCAGATCTGTATATTTCATTATGGCTGCCATGTTTCATCACTAATTTTTCCTCTTTCATCAATTTCCTATATGGTTAATGAACTCGTGCTTTAAAAACTCAACCATAGTCTTTAAAAGATCTTTTCGGATCAAGTGGTATCAGAGCTAGTTGACGGTTGGTTTTTGAGTTTACATAATTACCAGGGAAAAGCTAAATCAAGGTGAAGGCGAGCTTATTGAAGAGAATCCTGAGATTGGGTCGAGAAAGAGAACTTCTCAATGCGAGAAGATGGCAACGAAAGAGGGACTTTCTCATGAGGAGAAAGAGTTTTGAAAGACTTTCTTCGCCATGTCGGAGATGGTGAAGGTTCTATATGATGATTACTTGGAACGGAAGAGACCGGTTATGGGTGAATCTTCAAAGGTCAAAAGTGAAGAAGGAGAGGATCCTCCTCAAACTCCTCCTTCACCTCCTTATTCTCCATCAACTTCTTCTTCTTCAAGTTCAAGTTCCAAATCCACCGCAAGAAAACATTCCCATAAACATAAAAATGAAATCTCTTTACTTAAGCTTGATGTGAAGTTTGAATTACCCATGTATGATGTTGAAGTCAATGCAGAGAGGTTTGATAACTGGATTAGACAGATGGAGGTTTATTATAGTGTGCAACAAATCAAAGATGAGGCCACTCAAATCAAATTGGCATCGCTTCAACTTGCAAGCACAACACTCATCTGGTGGCAAAGCAAGTTGCAAAATGGCACTCAACAAGTGGGTAATGTATTTCCATCATGGCAAGTTTTTGTTTCTGCACTTAGAAAACAATTTTATCTTTTGGGTTATAAAGAGAAGGCTTTAATAGAATGGCAAGGTCTTAAACTAAGAAAGGGACAAACAGTGCAAGAATACACAGATGACTTTTGTAAGATGGCATTGATGTTAGATATTCCTTTACATACCCAAGAAACTCTTATCAAATATATAGGAGGTTTACCTACACATATTCGTAACATTGTATTTATGTTTGGACCTACTAATCTTGATGAGGTTTTTGTTCAAGCAACATACATCGAGGCATGGAAAACAGGAGTTGGTGTATCAGGGGAATCATCTTCAATAAAAGAGGAAAAAAGGAAGTGGAATGGAAAGAAGGCAAATTCAGTGGCAAGAAAGGAAGAGAATCTCTCTTGCAAGCATTGCAAGAAAGAAGGGCATGATAATGACCATTGCTGGAAATTGCATTCTGAGAAGAGACCGAAGTGGTTCAAAGAAAGGAAAGGGAGGCAAACAGTTGCAGCTGCAACACGACCAACAGACTTGGGATCGGATTCAGGTGATGAATCTAAAATCTCAGCGGTTGGTTTGACAGGTAAAATTGGTGATGGATTTGATTCTAGAAGTAAATTGTTTCATATAAGGGTCGTAATAAGGCATACTAAGGTCGACACATTGATAGATAGTGGATCTCAATCTAACTTGATTTAAGAGGAAGTGGTTAAACAATTGGGATTAAACACTCATATGCATCATAAACCTTACTCGTTTAAATGGATATGCAACAACCATAAATTGCACATAACAAAGAAATGCACCTTAAAGTTTGCAATTTCATCTAAGTTTGTGGATGAGGTAACATGTGATGTGGTTCCACTCAATGAATGTGGAATGATCTTAGGAATTCCTTATTTGTATGATCATAAAGCAATCTTCTACAAGGAACATAATCAATATCACTTAATCAAAGCAGGCAAAGAATATGTTGTACATTCTCATCATTTAAAGCAAATCAATGTCTTCAAACAATGGAACAATTAAGGAAGGCAACTCATGCAAGGAACACACCTATAATTGTCCCAAATCAAGTAATTGATCTTAAGAAAGAACATGAGATGATTGTAGAATGGAAGTTCAATCATACTTTGCTTCAAGATAAGCTAATGGTGTGCAAGTATTACAAACATATTAGCTCATTTGCAGTCATATTTATGAGGTTATCATGAGTAATGTTGTCAACATGGATGATAGTGGCTTCAGTAAGATGTGACAGCGTACAAGTGGCTAACAATATGTTGTCAGTTATCATGGTTGTTTTACAATTGATCCTGATGAGACAGGTGCACATGACAGAGTTTAAAGATAGAGAACAAGTGGGGTGGCCTATCCCGCACTTGATAACTGGTTAGTATGCTTTTGGAGGACCAAAAGGTCTTAGTGGGGAGGTGTGATCCAAAATGGATCCCGGAACCAAAATGGGTCCAAGAAGGCCTAAAAATCAAAGTTCTCGGAATCACTTCAAAACAGACGTGTGTGTAGGCATCATCATTACAAACCCAACGCAACTTGAACGGGCTCAAATGGACATCGTATGCAAAAGATATCGTGTTCTGTTTGTTTTGCCAGACAAGCAAATTTTTGTTGACTGTACAGTCCATACAGTGTTGACGTGGAAGATGATCGTACATTTCGTACGGCTATATAGGTGACGTGGCAATGAATAGGCATGCTGACATGGCAGACACGCTAGTTGGTAGGTGGACGAATTGTTGGTTGACACGTGCAAGGCTTTTGGCAAATGTAATGGTGCCACGTGGCTCCCCTCCATTGGTCGTTTGGGAAAAATTTTATGGGTTCTATGGGAGTCAAACCCGTGACCTCCATTTCGGGCTAACGATTTGGCAGGGTCGGGTTACCATCTCGCCCACAGGGTATTTATTACCACTATATGACTTTGTTTATATTTGAGTTTGAATGACGTATAATGTGGCGAAGAATAAGACTGGGATAGGCCCTAGCCCCTGGCGCACCTGCATAGAACCATACCATGTGTCTTGCAATTTATTGTTTGGCATGTATTGTAGTGTTAGCCCTGGTTTACGGTGTTCCATATAACCACCCCATATTACTCGAACCTCCAAGCTATAACGCGGATATGTGGGGATGGCGCCCGATCGGTCTGGCTAGCCCAACGACCAAGGGTGTGTGACCAGGCGCAAGGAACCAGGGGCTATAACATTTGCAAGCACGTGGAAAGGGTAAGGCCAGGACACATGGCCACACATGCGACCGAGGGCCGAAGATTGGGGGGCTAAAGACCAGGGGCCAGTGCGCCAGCCCAGCGCTTGGCCACATGGCGGCACCATATGACCAAGGGCTCAGATCACAAGGGGGATGCACCCTAATATTTTCCAATTAGTGGTTTTTTAACTATATAATAAAGATTTTATTTGATTTTTCAACAGTTTTGAGAGATTTTGGCCAATATTGGGGGATTTGGAGCCCTTTTTGAGGCTAGATCTTGGGGGGAAGTTGGGATTTTGTTGCCAACTTCAAGTCTATATAAACCATAGGTTCTTGCAGCTTGGAGGAGGTTCAGAACTAGAAAATGTTGAATAATTGTTGAGCCAAAACCATTTTTATGCAGGGAATCCATTGAGGAGAGCAACTTTGCGGGCCATTTCCAGGAGCTTCGTTCATCCGTTTTTAGTGCCGTCGGTTTTGATGGGTTCTTGAGATCTAGAAGAACACAGCCAGATTAGTTTGTAATCCTTTTGTCACTTTTATGATGTACATTTGAATCTTTGAAGAGAAATAAGAAAGCCTCACCCATTGAGACAAAGGCTTGTAGACGTAGGAGAGATTGTCGAACTTCGTTATCACTTTGTTGTTTCTTTATGCTTATTTCTAGATCTATATATTTCATTATGGCTTCCATGTTTGATCATTAATTCTTCCTCTTTCATCAATTTCCTAGATGGTTAATGAACTCATGCTTTAAAAACTCAACCATAGTCTTTAAAAGATCTTTTTGGATCAATGTTGGCTAGCGTGGAGTTGTAAGGCCTTTGGGCTAGGAGGTTAGGAGTTTGAATCTTGTCAAATCCAATATATTTTTTAATGAACTTTACTGTAAGAGGCTAATGGGGGGGGTTGCCACGTGGCAGCCTCTCATTAGTTGTCCTCTTCCATGTGTCAACCCAAGACTGGAACACATAACCTACCACATGTACCTGTAAGAATCCACCACATGTACCTATAACATCATACCACATCTCCCTGTATGAACGTGCCACATGTCACCATTTCAGTGGTGACACGTGTCACCTTGACCTTTGACTTTTTGACCAAGTTTGACCTGAACTTTGATCACTTATATCTTTTGCATACGAGCTTCGTTTAATGAGTTGTTTGCATCGTTAGAAATCTTGCGATGCACTCTTTGCGACCATGCCATTTTAACTGAGTTTTGGGAAATTTGATTTTTTTCCCTTTCTCTATATGTTGAAGCCATTCTAAGCGTCCTGAGTTGTTCTTAGCCTTCTCTGGATCCTTTTTGGATCACCTAACCATAGAAGAAATCAAATCGGGAAGAGACCTAGAGCACTGTGACTTTCCCTCCATTGTTGGACACTCCTCCCCACACAATTCCAGAAAGAGGTCAAGGAAAGGATCTTAAAATTGCATACCATTGACCACTTCCACCTACACTTTACTCAACGATACCCTCTATCCATCTACTAGAACCACCAAATAAAGAGATTGGTCACTAGGAGCAAATGATAGGCTTCTGCACCCCATTGGATGAGCCACACATGGAGCCTAAGTCAAGGGTATCTCTCTTACTTGGAGCAACACAACAACTCCATTGAGGCCTCTCGAGTCTACACCAAATACCCCAAAAATATCACTATAGAAGGAGTCTCATGGTCACAGTCCTGTTAAAATGAGATCGACTCATCTATGACCTGGTGATAATTATATAGTTTATTATTTCATGACATTAATACACTTATGATATGTGTATCTACAACTAGTAAGTTAAGGTTCTCATTCCCACCTCCATATTTGAAACCACAATCTATCTTCTCTCGTAGTATTAAGTTCACATGTATGGTTCTCCTTTGGCCATAATAGTAAGCTTTTGTTTCAACGTTTAGGCTCAGTAATAATTCAAATAAATTCAATGATCATTTATATAGATTTTGCATCCATTTGAAGCCATTATTATCCTAGTGCAATTTTGAATTTTATCAGTTTTATCTTAATCATTTGTATGTGGGTGTTTACAAACAACCATAATAGTTATTAAGAGCATGGAATTCATGCCATCTTTCTTGTCATTTTTCCCATTCCCTAATGAAGGACTTTGGGCAGCTTGGGCAATGCTTAATCAAAACATGTTTGTTGGGGTTAGTGATTAAATTTTTCATTGATTGAGTTTTTATTCGATTTGCATCAAAGAGGCCGATAAATTTGTAGAATTTTATTTCCTTGTTAATTTGAGGATGTGGGGTAGAAAATAAATTGAATTCAAAGATAGCATGGTGGAATATAAGAAAGGAAAAAAATATTGTGGAGAAGACTATTCTACATGGCATAATGAGAATTGTCTACCTTGGAAATATTTTGGTGATGTTGGGACCTTCCGAGTTCTCCCATTCAATCTACTTGAACTGGCTTAGATGCAACTAATATTTACATTTGTGGTTCTCGAAATGAAGTGAGCTATGTTACTACTCCTCGAAGGCATGGATGCAAGGACTCCAATAGGGTCTTTGTATTGAAGGACACAATAATATGGTATAGTACTAGCCCTTTATCCACTTCTTTCATAGAGAAACTAAACCCCTTAGTTTATATAGATAGGAGCTCCTTACTGAGTCACTAAACGAGTAGTGGGTATAAATATCGACATAAAATATTGTTAGCCCCCTATTTCCTTTACTGCCACCATCTGAGATTCTAGGTCTTCAATGGTGAGTGAACTTGAAATCTTTGTCTATGTCTATAATACCACCTATGCTCTATCTCCCACCTTTGGCTCATTCATTGGTACGAGGTATGATGTTAGTTTCAAATTTCTTATTCTTTTGCTTCTTCTCAATCAAATGCAATTGTTGGAGCAACTAGGCCAGTTGCTACTAAAGTTACTAGTTCATATGGTATTGATGGTGGTGTGACTTCAATTTGTGCTGGTGATGCTTCTTAAATTTCTTGTAGATATGTGGTGAAATAGAATATGACATATCATATCATAGAGATTGTGAGGAAAGTGCCAAATCAATCAATCAATGCTCGGACTAGTCTATTGCATATGGCGTGTCATCCAACTTTGGTTGTTTGGTGTCAAATTTCAATCCCTCTACAGACAATGGATTCTCGTGAGAAAAATGGCAACGAACATTATCTTGATTGTTTGTATTGCCATCTTCTGTTTTTTAATCCTCAGTAGTAAATTAGCATTACCCAACACTTTTCTTCTTCTTATCGATAATAGAAGTGTTATGGAAAGCTTAAGATCGACAAGGTCTCTCTATTAAATTGAGTATAATTCAATTGTTGTGCAGAAGGTGGTAAAATAGGAGTGAACTACGACATGGACATAAGTGATCTGCCACTTGTAGGCCAAGTGGTAACTTTGATGAAGAAGATTAACATCAGGAAAATGAGGATTTTTCAAGAAAACAAAGATGCACTAAAATATTTTTCCAATTCTGGGATCAATATTATTTTGGGAGTCCCTNACATAAGTGATCTGCCACTTGTAGGCCAAGTGGTAACTTTGATGAAGAAGATTAACATCAGGAAAATGAGGATTTTTCAAGAAAACAAAGATGCACTAAAATATTTTTCCAATTCTGGGATCAATATTATTTTGGGAGTCCCTTGCATACCCATGACTTTCCTATGCATATATTGTTCAAATATTTTTTCTCTTTCTCACTTTTCTTTCTTGCTTCTATAGCTCTAAATCTCTATGTCTCAACACCAAAAAAAATTGAAATAGTATTTATCCTTGTGCAGGGATAACAGTGGGTGAGGCAGAGAAGAGGTGGCAAGGTAGTTTAAATGGAGAAGAGGTGGCATGTAACATGGTGTTTTAGACCAGTGTCGATGGTGGAAACTAATCTAAATTCGGATGACAGGCACATCCCTATACTCGACTACACTGTAGTATTGTGAGAGCTATTGTCAGAGCCTACAAATGTTGCAAGACTGACAATGCAACTTTACAGGCATCCATTAAAGCATCTGATAAATCTAT
>ML817794.1:161625-177299 GCA_009831015.1 Picea engelmannii | reverse complement strand
CGGGGTTTCGTAAGTTGGGATTTCGCGATATGCGAAGAAAGGAGGTCTCACACTTGAGTTCCCAGGAGCCGAAACTCTGAAACGCCGATATATATATATAACGCTAAGTTCATTTCAAGGTTTCGCAAGTCGGGATTTCACGATATGCGAAGACAGGAGGTCTCGCACTTGAGTTCCCAGGAGCCGAAACTCCGAAACGTCGATACCTGAGGGAACCATTCTCTCGGGTACAAGGCTTCCAAACTTAGACTACAAAATCCTTCCATGGGTTCTTGGGTAATTATCCCCAGGCTAGGTGACCTGACTAAAAGGCCTTCTTAAATTACCGAGCTATGAACTCTGTGACAGAGGTGAGGTAAGCTCGTATGTTTTCTAAAATAGTAGTCCTTTAAAGGAACTCACTCTGGCTCTGGAATGTGAGGGAACTTCCCGGGAGGAGGTGCCTTCAGGAAATCAAACCAGGGCATAGCATGAGTCAAAGACATGGGACAAATCTCAAGGGAACAGGCTCATAATCTGAACTTATTCATTCTCTACATGAACCGATTATGGTCATATAAGTATAAGCATGCATCCATTATTTCTGGTCAAAACACGAGGAAAACACTGATATACAGAAATCATTTATGAGTGTACAAACATGAGTATGCATCCATTATATTCAATTCGAGACACAAGATATAAACACTTATAAGAAAAACACCAGGTGTGACGCGACCGCTGAGAGGGGTGTGCGTTTCCACCCAACCGTAGGCTCAGTGATTCCAATCGGATTTACGACTAGCCACCCCCGAGCAAGACCACGATGCTTTGAGACTCAGTCTCCTACTTCCCGCTCGTCGGAAGTTGAGGACGAAGGTTACTCTCCTTCTTCTCTGCTCATGACACACTATATTTTCGGAGCTCTTATGGTTCTCCTTCCGCGATTCCTGTCGTGTGTGCTTCGCTCTGTTCTTCCCCCCCCCTTCCACACTTCTTTCCTTGCCTTTTTCCTGCGAGGTTGCATGTGGCACAAATTTTCTTGTCCGATGGTCAGGTCTGAGAGCTCTACGGATGGGCGGTTCACCCCCCATCCCCTCATTTACTCTTGAGGAGCCTCCCCACCTACCATCCGGGTGGGTAATTCATTATGGGGTCTGAGAGTGAGCTTTGGTTTCCGAGCATGTACAAACCAATACGGTTTCAGTTCGGTGGAAGTTAACGCAACCATTCCCGGCCCCTTCCACCGCCTCTCATCAACCATCATGGTCTCTTTCAGCACATCCCCCTCCCAGCAATCATGCGACACATATTCATGATATAATTTTCATTCATCGACCTTTTATACAAAGGTCTGTCAAATCAAACATTTACATCTTTGGGTTTGCCATAGTTTTTGGCCAATATAGTTATTTTTACAGACGGGGGGAAACATGGTGTTACAAATCCCTCCCCCTTAAAGGAACATCTTCCCCAATGTTCTATCTATCAACATGACATGTATGTATAGAAGTAAACAAAATTGGATATGCATGTTTCATGGCATCTTCCATTTCCTATGTAGCCTCATCTGGGCCAAAATGTTTCCACTGCACCTTGACTTGTGCAATGGTTCGGTTTCTGAGCGGGGTTTCCTTTCTGTCCAGTATCCATTGAGGTTCTGGTAGGAATTCTCCCTCTGGTTCCACCTAGATCACAGACTAGTTAATTATATGATTAGAATCATGTACATATTTCTTCAATAATGAAACATGGAAAACATTATGTGTTTTTACTGTGGGAGGAAGTGCTAGCCTATAGGCTACTAGTCCCACTCTATCTAGAACTTCAAAGGGTCCACAATACTGAGGTGCCAACTTGGCACAAGATCCCATCTTCAGGGAACTCTTCCTGGGTCTAACTCTGAGATATACGTGGTCTCTCACGCTGAACTCTCTTGGAGTTCTCTTTTGGTTGGCGTAATTTTTCTGTTGGTTCTGAGTGACCTTTAAACTTTGTTTTATCTGAGTCACTTGTTGTTCCATTTATTTCAGCATGTCGGGTCCAATAGTAACTCTGTTTACAGGGTTACTCCAACTGACTGGAATGTTGCACGACCTACCATAGAGGAATTTGAAAGGACTCATCTTCAGGGATTCTCGGTAGCCGTTGTTGTAGGCAAATTCCACCAGTGGCAGGTAGTCTTCCCACTTTTTGGGTTGATGCATTACATGCGTCCTTAGCATGTCTTCTAATATTTGGTTCACTCTTTCCGTCTATCCATCGGTTTGAGGATGATAGTTTGTGCTAAACAACAATTTGGTCTCTAGACCCCCCATTAGGGATTTCCAAAAGTTGGAAGTAAATTTCATGTCTCTGTCAGACATGATCTCTTTAGGCATACCATGTAGCCTGAATATCTCCCTCATGAATACGTGGGCGATGTCTATCGCCTTGCAAGTCGACTTGACGGGGATAAAATGAGTGGAATTTCTCAATTTATCCACCACTACCATGATGGCGTCATTCTGTTTGGTCTAGGTTGGTAATCCGGTGATGAAATCCATGGAGATGGTTTCCCATCTCCATTCCGGGATTGGTAGAGGTTGTAATAATCTTGTTGGGTGTCAGTGTTCTGCTTTAACCTGTTGGCACTCTATGCATTTGGCTAAGTATTCAACTATGTCTTTCTTCAATCCCGGCCAAGAGAATTGTTTCCTGGTGGCCGTGATCATCTTCTGGTATCCTGGATGACCAATATAGGGTCTTTTATGTAGCTCATCCATTATGAACCTCTTCAAGTCGTCACAATCTGGAATATACAATCTGTTTATGTAAGTTAGCATACCTCCATCTATCATCTAATAGCCTTCATACTTTATCCTTGTGGGTTCTTGGTCCAAATACGAGGTCACGGTCTAGAAGAATATACTTGTTTCTTGTGCATTCCTGACTCTTTCCTTGACATCCATCTCGCAGGTGCTCACCACTGCCAAGTGAATTTTTTTCATACTTCTGCTAAGGGCATCGACCACCTTATTTTCCTTTCCTTTAACATGTTTGATTTCAAAATCAAACTCACTAAGGAGGGCCATCCACCTAGCTTGTCTGGCATTGAGCTTTGGTTGGTCAAACAGATATCACAATCCACAGTGATCTGTCATAAGTACAAATTTCCTTCCCAGGAGGTAATGTCTCCACATTTTTAAGGCGTGCACTATGGCGGCTAGCTCTAGATCATGGGTCACATAGTTGACTTCGTGCTCATTCAATTTTATGGATTCATAGTAGACTACACTTCCTCCTTGCATAAGGACTCCTCTTAGCCCTTCCTTACAGGCATCGGTGCACACGAGGAAGTCATTTTCGAGATTAGCGATCTTCAGCATGGGTGCATGGGACAGAAGGTGTTTCAAGGATTGAAATATTTCTTCACATTCTTGTGTCCATGTAAATTTATCTCCCTTCTTTTGGAGGGCAGTGATTGGACAACCAATCTTGGAGAATCCTTTTATAAATATCCTATAGTATCCTGCTAAGCCCATAAAGGATCTGATATCCGAAACGTCCTTTGGGGTAGGCCATTCCATGATAGACCTGATCTTTTCAGGGTCTACTGCTACTCCTTCTTCAGATATGACATGGCCCAAGTAATGTATTTTCTTCTGGAAAAAGTTGCACTTGCTAAATTTGGCATAGAGCTTATGTTCTCATAGCACTTGAAGTACAAGCCTAAGATGTTCCTCATGTTCCTCTCTATTCTTGGAATAAATTAATATATCATCAATAAAAACCAGTACAAATTTGTCTAGGAATTTGTTGAGCACATTGTTCATCAAGCATATAAAAGTGGCAAGAGCATTGATTAATCCAAATGGTACTACCACGAACTCATAGTGACCATATATCGTCCTGAAGGCAGTTTTGTGGATGTCTTCACCCTTGATTCGGACTTGATGGTATCCAGCTATCAACTCAATCTTTGAGAATATAAAAGCACCTCCCAATTGATCGAACAAGTCATCGATCCTGGGTAAGGGGTACTTGTTCTTTATGGTTACCTTATTGAGTTGTCTATAATCTATGCACATTCGGAGGGTACCGTCTTTCTTTTTCACAAACAGGACTGGTGCTCCCCATGGAGACACGCTGGGCCGGATATAGCCTCTGTCCATCATTTCTTTTAGTTGTAATTTAAGCTCAACTAGCTCGGGGGTGCTCATCCTGTAGGGTGCCCTAGACATTGGCACTGCTCCTGGTGCAAATTCTATCGAGAAGTCAATGTCCCTTCACGGAGGTAGACCTCGTACCTCTTCCGGAAATACATCTCTATATTCTCTTAGTATGGGATGGTCTTTGAGGCTTGGTTTGTCATTTTCAGCTGATTCCAACACCTGTATCGCATATAGTGGACATCCCTTTCTACAATAATTTCTCATTTGAAGGGTTGATATTCGTCTCACCGAGACATGTTTTTGGATCCCTTGAAGGGTTATCCTAAGGTTTTATGGTAACAGTCCAGTCTGGCTCTATATGTGGCTAGCCAGTCCATACCGATCAACAGGTCATACGACCCTAGGGGTAGTATACTAAGGGTTGCTTGGGTGGGGAATTCACCCATAGTAAATTGGCAAGCTGGTATGACCTCCACTACCTTTCTTTTGGTGTCAGTGGCTAACTATACCAACCATGGCTTGGCATGTTTATGTGGTTGTAATTTACACTTATAAACAACCTTAGGGGCTATATAACTCAAATTTGAACCAGAGTCGATTAGAATAGACACTACATGGTTGGTGATCATACCTTCTATCTCCACCACTGAAGCTTGGTGGTCAGCTTGTTTATTATCCATGGCTACATAAATTTGTGGCATACTCCTGGCCACGTCATTGATGGTGGTAGCTTCTTGAACATTGTAAATTCTTCGACTGTTCTGTTGTCGGTGCGGGCAGTCCCTCAGTAGATGCTCTTCTCCACAACCCCAACATTTCAAGGGTTATTTCTTTGGGTTATCAATCCTTCCTGGGGTAGATCCGAAAGGTTTATTTCCACTCTGGGAGGGGAAATTCTGTTGTTGTACACTTTGGGTTGGGAAGCTCATCCTTGAGTCCTTTTTATAATTTTTAAATCTTGGAGATTTAAACCCCTTTTTCTGGAATCCTGAACTATTCTTCTGCTTCTAGCCTTCACGAGGTTTTGTTCGATGCCCAAGCTGTTCATAACAATATCTTGCCTTTCGGATAGTGTCTTCTAGGGTCTTTGGCTCATCAAACTCAATCCTGTTTTGATAGTCCTTAGGTAGTCCGTTGGTGAATCATTGCACCTTTTCCTTTTCTACTTTTATATAGGGTACGTACCTTAGCAACTTGAGGAATTTGCTGACATATTCCTCTATGGTGAGTTGCCCCAGCTTGAGTTCATAGAATTCTTTAGTCTTTTCGTCGAAATACGTTTTCGACAGATACTTCTTCCTGAAGTATCTCTCAAATTGTTCCCAAGACAGGCCCTCTTCGTGAATCCCTTTTACATTCTTAAGGTCTTCCCACCATATGGAAGCCTTTCCATTCAAGTTGAAGGCGGCCACTCGGGCCTTCAAATTTTCTGAGAAATCATGGACTCTAAAATACTTCTTTAGTCCAAGCACTTCCTCTCCCTTCTTTATTTCACCGTCGAAAGAGGGTGGTTTGGCCTTCCTGAATTCTTCGAGATTATGGCTCTTGGAATGCTTTAGCTTCTTCCATTTTCTTCGGGAATAGGAACTAGTTCTGCTACTAGAAGAACCCTCTGAGTCACCTGCTTCCTTTTCATAGGAATCGTCCGACGCTTGTCCCTTATCTCTGGGGTGGACTTTTCTTGAGGTGCTCTTCCCAGTGTGGCCACTTAAAAGACCATGTTTCTGTATCTCAGGTGGACTTCGACTTTTCTTCGTTTGTCGTTGGTCCACGTGACTGGTGTCAGGTTCATGCTACAATTGTCTTTGTATGTTGGATAAACTCTACAGTAAGACCGCATTAATTTTCATTTGCTTCTCTTGCTCTTTCATCATCCTCTTGTTGTCGGCCTTCCAACTCTGTAGCTCGACCATGAGGCTCCTCATAGTCTCAGCTAGATCTGGAGGGGTTCCTACCGCCCTCCTTTCGTCAGAATCTTCGTCTCTATTGTGGGATCCATCCCCCACTTCATGGTGAGTCACCATTCTATGCGTCTGCAGTTTCCCGCGGTTGATCTTTCGCTTGTGTGCAAAATAAAAACGCTTGTTGTTAGTCAATATTTATATTCATTCGAAACTAGTACATAATTCATATTTTTCACATGCACACACACAATAGGAGTTTTCATTCTTAACTTTGACTTGTGATTAAGGAGGTTAAGATAGAGGGTTACTCCTTTTAGGAGTACTTTAGTGGATTTTTCTGCGCAACTAGTTCGTGAACCCAAGCAGGCGAAGTGTTGTAACCATGCTCTGATACCAATTTTTCACACACCCACTACGGCATAATAGATTTTTTGCCTTTTTCTTTCTTCTTCTTTATCGAGGGACAGAGTTCTCGAATTCCTACAAGGTTCTAGCGTAGGCTAGGTCTTCCAATCGGGACCTTCACCAAACCAATTCACTGGTTCTTTTGTTGAAAATCCGTCGTGTACAACTCACGCACCAAGCGTAGGCTTCACTTCCATGTGTCCATCAGTTGTGACCCCAGGCTAAGCCAAGAGGCACCTTTCGCATTTCGGGACTTCGAAAACCAGGAGTTTTAAATGCAAGGGAGTAGAGTTCTTCGACTCTTCAAACCTCGAAACCCGAAATCCTATTCACACCAAGCCACTTCAGGATTTCACCTACTGGGACTTCGCGTACTGGGATTTCGCGATGTATGAAGATGAGGGTTCATAACCTTCGGTTTCCTGGGTGCTGCAACACCGAAACCCATATATCTACTAAGCTCATTTTGGGGTTTCGCAAGTCGGGATTTCGCAATATGCGAAGACAGGAGGTCTTGCACTTGAGTTTCCAGCATCCGAAACTCTAAAACGCCGATATATATATATATATATATATATATATATATATATATATATAACGCTAAGTTCATTTCAGGGTTTCGCAACTCGGGATTTCACGATATGCGAAGACAGGAGGTCTCGCACTTGAGTTCCCAGGAGCTGAAACTCCAAAATGCCGATACCTGAGGGAACCATTCTCTCGGGTACAGGGCTTCCAAACTTAGACTACAAAATCCTTCCACGGGTTCTTGGGTAATCATCCCCATGCTGGGTGACTTGACTAAAAGGCCTTTTTAAGTTACCCAGCTATGAACTCTGTGATAGAGGTGAGGTAAGCTCGTATGTTTTCTAAAACAGTAGTCCTTTAAAGGAACTCACTCCAGCTCTGGAATGTGAGGGAACTTTTCGGGAGGAGGTGCCTTTGGGAAATCAAACCAGGGCATAGTGTGAGTCAAAGACATGGGACAAATCTCAAGGGAATGGGCTCATAATCTGAACTTATTCATTCTCTACATGAACCAATTATGGTCATATAAGTATAAGCATGCATCCATTATTTCTGGTCAAAACACCAGGCAAACACTGATATACATAAATCATTTATGAGTGTACAAACATGAGTATGTGTCCATTATATTCAATTCGAGACAGGAGATATAAACACTTATCAAAAAAACACCATGTGTGACGCGACCGCTGAGAGGGGTGCTCGTTTCCACCCAACCGTAGGCTCAGTGATTCCATTCGGATTTACCACTAACCACTCCCAAGCTAGACCACGATGCTTTGAGACTTAGTCTCCTACTTCCCACTCGTCGAAAGTCGAGGATGAAGGTTACTCTCCTTCTCCTCTACTCATGACGCACTGTATTTTTGAAGCTCTTCTGGTTCTCCTTCCGTGATTCCTGTCGTGTGCGCTTCNCACTTATTTCCTTGCCTTTTTCCTGCGAGGTTGCGTGTGGCACAAATTTCCTTGTCCGATGGTCAGGTCTGAGAGCTTCTATGGATGGGCGGTTTGCCCCCCATCCCCTCATTTACTCTTGAGGAGCCTCCCCACCTACCATCTGGGCGGGTAATTCATTCTGGGGTCTGAGAGTGAGCTTTGGTTTCTGAGCATGTACAAACCAGTACGGTTTCGGTTCGGTGGAAGTTAACGCAGCCATTCCCGACCCCTTCCACCGCCTCTCATCAACCATCATGGTCTCTTTCAGCACATCCCCCTCCCAACAGTCATGCGACACATATTCATGATATAATTTTCATTCATCGACCTTTTATACAAAGGTCTGTCAAATCAAACATTTACATCTTTGAGTTTGCCATAGTTTTTGGCCAATATAGTTATTTTTACAGACTGGGGGAAACAGGGTGTTACAACACCTCTAAAATTTTGTACCAAGGAATATCAACAAATTCTCCTCCTGATTCTGAGATATCTTCATGAAACTTTAAGGAAAGACCACTTCTGCAACAACTTATTCTGCTACAGGTTCATGTGGGGTAGCAGTGTCTTCCCCTTGGGGAATTTCTTCAACTTTTTTCTTTATTGTTGGTTCTTGTGTGCCACCGGTAGGGCCTTCTGAGTCTAGTTCTTGTGTGCCACCGGTAGGTCCTTCTGAGTCTAGTTCTTGTGTGCCACCGGTAGGGCCTTCTGAGTCTAGTTCTTGTGTGGAACCGGTAGGGCCTTCCGAGGTCTAGTAGGTATCAAGTATAGTAGGTGTTAGTTCTTGTGTGACAACACCTATTTCTTTAGCAGTCATGTAGTTGGTTCTTGTGTGACAACCACAAGGATGGTGGGTGTTGGTTCTTGTGTGACAACACCTATTTCTTCAGCAATCATGTAGTTGGTTCTTATGTGACAACACCTAT
The DNA here is from genome assembly GCA_009831015.1 of Picea engelmannii. NCBI lineage: Eukaryota > Viridiplantae > Streptophyta > Pinopsida > Pinales > Pinaceae > Picea > Picea engelmannii. The sequence goes on along the minus strand of ML817794.1, from coordinate 168,467 downwards.
TTCTTCAGCAATCATGTAGTTGGTTCTTGTGTGACAACCACAGCGGTTATTGGTACTGGTTCTTATGTAGTAGTACCAATATCATCCTTGGAACTTTGTTATTTTTGTAGCTTTTGTAGCGAGGGTGGATCTATGAAGCACTTACTAAGAATAGAACCATACTGCAAGATCTATAGCACATTTTTAAATGTTTGGAAATGAAGCAAGTGTGCTACACAAGATTAGTAGCAGGAAGGTAGAAAAATAAACCTTTGATGGATTGATAGCAACAAGCTCTCTTTATTCAACAACTATTGAAACTATAAAGGTAGCTCAACCTTGTAAGTGGGCCAAGTTACTTTATTGGGTGGGTTAGGAGCAGGTGGAGCAGGAAGTTATAGAGCAGGGTGTTATGGAGTTCTTGTGAAGGGAATAAGTAGGATGAAGTTGTGATGTGATATCAATGGCTACATAAATTAAATTTCGAGGAAATTGTTGACTTTCAAAGTTAAACATATAAGCAAAGGAAACTTTATTAACTTGTGAAGACAGTTTGAGCTGGGAGATATGCACATGCATACCGCGGTGCTTTAGGTCTTCTTGAAGGGGTCTTGTTCAAAAATGGAATTAATGGTGTAGCAATGGGACTTGGTGACTTGGATTCTATAACACTGGTCTTCAATTTATTTCCAAATAAATTCTCCATTTATATTGTACTCTATCCATTTTCAATGTCCTTATGTTATAGGTCATCAACTTGAACAATTTTGCAACAAGTTCCTATGAACTTTTTCTTCGGACATGGTTCATCGAAGGACTCAACATTACATGATAGCACACTTGTTTTCATGACTTGGTGATATTCCCATTTCATGAAAGTTTGCCTTAAAAAATTACTTGTTCATGGATTGACCTCCATGATCCTTCTTTGACTTGCAGGAAAACCTAGCATTTGTCCTACAACACAAGGTGAGATTATGGAGGAAAAGAGCTATGAGGACTTCATTCCTCTAATAAAACATAAAAATGATTACAAATAATGCGTATAAAACATATCTATTAAAGGTTTCACAAAAAAAAAATCATAGTTACATGATTTTCATAGTTACATGATGAGGAGTGGTGGCCAACCTAGACTACTCGTTAGTGTTTCAATGGTAAATTATTTGTTTGATGACTGATAAGATTTCTTCCAAAGGCATATTAAAGTGGATTCATAGAACTATATTGAATATAAACAAGTTTTGAAATGGATTTGAAATGATATTTCAAATAGACTGTGAAACAGGTTACGAGGTAACATTGTTTTCAATTTCCAGCCTAGACCAATCGTCACGATTTTTGGTATAAATTTTTCATCTGATGAAGGATCAACTTGATTCCACTTGGATATGAAATTATATTAATGTAGGTATATCCAATAGAAACATGGCTTTAAAACATGAAGAATTGATGGGTCACATATTCCAAGTAACAACGCATAAAACAAATTTTGATTAGTGCATATTTAGGATAGGCAGATAATATTTAGGGCATACTTTCTCGTATGATATTGAAATGACACGATTCAAATTGGATTGTAAACTAGATTAATAGGATAATATTCCATAGAAAAACGTTTGAGACATATATCCATTTGGTCTCCCAAAAATTGATTGTCCCAAGTCTATTTTCTAGCAATTTTACCAAGTCAAAATGTTATTGATCCAATAAATATACTATTTGTTGAAAAATATGATCTGGGTATTGTTGAATTTTTGTGGCTGCGTTGTTTTCAATGTGATCTTTCCCTCTATCAAAAATCTAATTGACCCATATTATAATTTGCAAGATACGGATAAATTACCATATGCCAATTTTAATATGCATACTTAAAATTATAAGAATTGTAGTTTCAAATCTATGGGAGGTATTTTTATTTCTTGGAAAAAAAATGGGCTCACGTTTACATGCTCACTATAACATATTTGATAAGACTCCTTTATCTAGCACATCATCAAGTAGAAGTTCCTCCCATAAAAATCATTTGCAACTGAATTTGAATGTATTTCACTTGGCTTACTAGAGAGATTCAATGTGCCAAAAAAATGCTCCTAGAACATTGTCATAGCAAACTTTGTTTATGAAACTATTGAATGTAGCTAACCAATCATGCTTTAGCTATATGATGAAACTTCTAAGGTGGATGTATTACAAGGGATAGAATGTATAGTGTTGGCTACAGGTGTGGTTTGAATCATCCAAGTCACCTCTCCATTGAGCGTGACATTTATGAGACTCTTGATTTTGATTATGGTAGAGAAGGAGTATGAAATTTGTGCCTTGAGTATCAATAATTAGAGTTATCATGCACTAAATTTTCAACTAGACAAACTTTTAGACCAAAGAGACAAGTTGTGTTCTTATATAGGATATCGAATGGAGGTGGCATAAACGCTTGATTAGGGTTATGCATTGACAACAAATTGCTTGTGTGGTGTGATTGTGGTTATGACTTATAGGTTGAAATATTATACATCTAGAATATTCATTAGTAACTTAAATCCCTCTCAAGTTTTAGCAACCTAAGGTAACAATAAGGGTTTCCACAACATAATGAATGCATAATCATTCTATACCCATGTTCTTCTTACTTTCAATGTATCATAGAAGATGAATTGAGGTTCGAAAGTTTATTCATAGCTAGGTGAGATATGAATCATTAGAGGTTGTTTGTTATAATATCTGGTTGACATGTGGTATGAGATGATGAGATCCTGACATAACCATTGTGGGAACCCTAGAGAGTCCATGCAGTGTCTCATAATCTAAATTACAAAATTGATATAATGAGAACCTTCCATAACCACCATGGGAATTCCACAGAGTGTCTCGTTATTCATGAAATTTTTCCACACTTTGTTCCAAGAAACTAATATGTTCTTCAATGTATACCAAATAAAAGTAATTGAAGTCTTATTAATTTCATAATGCATACCTTCTTCAAATAACCTCTCCTTGACTTTTCTTCTAGTGGAATACTTCTTCCTCCAAAGCTTCTTGCAAAAGATATTAGTACTATGGGTGGCTCTTACAAAACCACAAAATAAAATATTATTAACTTAACTCATGCATCTAACATGACCTAATGCAGGATACTCTAAACCAAGGTTATCTAAGGGGTAGTTGACATTTCCATAAGGTCACCTTGGCCTGGTATCTTTCTATAATTAACCTAAGGCATAAGTGTTAGTTCTTTGAGTGCCTCCCCGACAATGAGGCCAAAAATTCTTAGAAAGATTCTATTAGAAATATTCTTGTTATTGCTCTGACTCATATCCCCCCAAAATTGGATCTAGCCCTAATAGATCCAAACCAATTAGATAGATCGATCAATTATTGAATGCTTGTTATCCCACAATGACAAAGGGAATTTCCTATTATTTTATGTAGCAAAGGGTTCTACTCGGAAAAAGAGTTGTCATAATTTCTAGAACATGAGATCTAGAACCATAAGTTCTAATGCACGAGATATAGAAACACTGGCTAATGAAGTCTTAATAATTAATATTACTTGAAACAAATCAGTTACAGACACTAATACAATTCGATCAACTCTTTCTAGGAAAACTTTTCATTTTAAATCTATGGATAATCAGGTTGGACCCGATCAAAATGATGAAAGACTTATCTACAAAGTAGGAAAGGTTTTTATACAAAATACACATATAAGGAATTCTCCTCTGAATCTCTACCCAAAAGGAATTATGAAAGAAAACGTTTTTTTATTTGTCCGAATGGTATTTAGAACCTTCAATTGTTGAAACAACTATGAAGGAATTTACCACACTTCCCCATATTTTGGGTTGCTTGGTCGGATCAACGACTCAAGATTCTTTGTCTATATCCAAACAAAATATGTGTCTTCCTATTATTAGGATGGAATCAGTTTACACTATCATTTAATTTATCAAGTCTAGAGTCTATTTGATCTTGTGAGGCTCTCAGTGTAGTATACATAGAAGAAGATTTTTTCCAAAACTACTACATGATCCAATCTATCTTTCAAGCAACATAAACAAAAAGCGATTACCAATATAAATCATAAACCTATGATAATAAAAAGAAGAATCAACAATGTTTTCAATCCCAACCCAGTGGTGCCACCTCACATGTTAGAGTCACTGGGAACCACGCCCATAACTTAACATTTAGATTTTTATACTAAGCATGGGATGAGAACATAGTGATTCTACAACACACCAATTCTGTAGCACATGTACAACCTACATGTAATTAAATAAACCACACAAAAAACTAGATAATCTCAATCACAACTAGGTTGATGACTCTTTGTATGTTAAGGTTACTAGGGACCATGCCCATAACTTAACATCTAAATTTGTATCCTAGGTTTTTTTTGAGAATAAAGTAATTCTACAATCAAATATCCTATTTCTGCACTAAAAACATTCTACATAAAATAATAACCAGACAAGAAATTAGCATAAAAGAAATGGACTGAAACAAAATTAATACAATATCGACTCACACATATGTACAGAGGGCACTCAAAATGCCTTCACCTTGGAGTGCCACCCCCCCCCCCCCCCCCCCCTCTCTCCAAAGTCTCATCATGTGTGCCCAACTACAACATTAAACTGTGCACACTATGGAGCAACCATGCACAAGAAATGAGCTCAGATATGTATTAAAAATGAAACAAGAGTGATTTCCCTCAAACTAATAACAATATTTTCCTTCCCCGGGGCTGAGGATGCCTCCTCTTTTTATAGATAAATAGAACATCTATTCATTTAGAGAGAGAGAGAGAGAGAGAGAGTTCCTTGATTCTTGGGGTTTTGTTTTGATTACAAAAGTAATTGGAGCACTACCATCCATATGATCACGACCTCTTTAAACAATATACCATAAAAAATAAAAAAATAATGAACTCATTGTTGATCCTATTCATTGGTGCACATGGATGTCTGATATGTCATCACAGGAGAGGGTTGATTCAATGTTGGAGTTTGTTGCTTGTTTAAACACGTGGTTGCAGGTCGTTGTCTGATTGAATCTTGCAATAATTTTATTGTTGATTGGAGATGCTATATTTTGGTCATTAAAGAATGTTCTACTCCCACCTTTATCTCGTGCAAGAACCCTCGTGGCATCATGTATGTTTATGAATCCATTAATGGGTGGTTGTAAGTGAACACTTCCCATATTGGAATTAAAATAATTGACTATCTCCATAATCACAACCACACTAAGACCAAGCTTCACAATGTGAATTCATAGACACAAATGAAAGTCTCTACTTCATATTTGGGTCCACTTCTTGGTTTACTAGTTTGTAAAGCCAATTAAATAAACATAACTCTGTTTAAACAAATTCAACCCAACATTCCAAATCTATTTACTAGCTAAATGTATATGGATATTTAAATGTGCCTTAAACCAATTATAAATCGGACCATTCACAAAGTGACCAATAATGAACAAATGCACCCAACTCCGGGTATGTGTTATATTCTTTGCATGAGTAGTTGCCTCGGGAAACATGACACCAACCTCGAGAAATGTGTCATGTATTTAGGTGTTTTTTTCGGCACATGGTTTTTGCTGATGGTTTTATATTTCCGGTTAAGGAATTAGGGTTTTGGACTAATCCTAGTCATGGGTTAGGGTTTTGGATGCCGCTGGCTCCTATATGTATATTGTATTGTAAACAATGTAACACAATGAATGAATATAATATATGTTGGTTTTCCTGGTTTGGGTTTCTAGGGGAAAAATATCTGTGTAATGTTTGTATTTGCTATTGTATTTTTTCTGTTCTTTTCTGAATATTTGTTTATAGTAGACATTGTACAAGGTTATAATTTACATTTGGTATCAGAGCTTTATTGGCTTTAGGGGGACGCCTTTGTGGTCAAAGGTTTGGCTCGGGACTATGATAAACCTTGTTACAGTGGGAGATCTGAGGTATTGTTTTTTAGGTGAAAAGAAATGGCAAGAAATTCGAAGATGGAGATCAAGAAGTTTAATGGGAAAAGCTTTGAGCTGTGGAAGCTCAAGATGGAAGATCTTTTGGTGGATAGAGATCAGTGGATCGCGGTAGATCTAGGTATTGAACCTACAAGAACTTTTGCAAATGACTGGAAAAAGATGGATCAGAAGGCAAAGAGCACAATCCGACTATGTCTCTCTGATTCAGTATTATTAAATGTGTCAAAGGAAGCTACAACCAAGGATTTCTGGGAAAAGTTGGGGAAGTTGTATCAGTCTAAGTCCCTGGTAAATAAACTATTCCTGAGAAAGAAGCTGTATAACTTGAGGATGAGAGATGGAGACTCGGTGGTAGAGCATTTGAACGCATTCAATACTGTGGTAAGTCAGTTAGTATTTGTTGAGATTAAAATTTCAGATGAAGATAAATGTATCAGTTTGTTGTGTTCTTTACCAGACTCGTGGGATAGTCTGGTTGTGTCCATAGGTAGTAACACAACTTCTTTGAAGTTTGAAGAAGTGGTCTCATCCTTGTTGTCGGAGGAGATGAGACGAAAGAATATGGAAGGACATAGCACAGACACATTATTTGCAAGAGGACGTTCCCAGGAAAGAAATAGATCTACTTTCTCAAGTGGGAGATCCAAGTCTAAGGGTAGATCTAAATCTCCTGGAAATTTTGTAAGGGTATGTTGGAGGTGTGGAAAAGAAGGGCACTACAAGAAGCAGTGTAGATCCAAAGTTGAGAAAAAGAAGGGATCTGAATAATCTTCTTCTACAGAAGAAAATACCTCCAAGGAAGAAGGAGGGGATGTGTACTTGGCCTCTTCAAGCACACATGCAGATCATGAGGCATGGTTGATTGACTC
>ML817794.1:148619-159794 GCA_009831015.1 Picea engelmannii | reverse complement strand
AAATTTCATTTTGGGCATGGAAATTAAAAGAGATCGAAAAAAGAGGAAACTCTGGTTAAATCAGAGAAAATATGTCGAGACAATATTGCAGAGGTTTAATATGCAGGAATGTAAACCGGTCAAGGTTCCTATTCCTGTTGGTGAAAAGTTATCTACGGATCAGTGTCCCAAAACACATGAAGAAGAGGAGGACATGTCTCATGTTCCATATGCGAGTGCAGTTGGCAGTTTGATGTATGCAATGGTCTATACTAGACCAAACATTGCACATGCAGTGGGAGTTTTGAGCAGGTTTATGTCAAAACCAGGGAAGGAGCATTAGACAATAGTAAAAAGGGTTTTCAGGTATTTGCGTGGCACTGCTAGCTATGGATTGTGCTACGAAGGAAGACCGGGATTGGACAGAGTGGTCGATATACATGGCTTTGTGGATGCATATTGGGCTGGAGATTTGGATCGTAGGAGATCTACAAGCGGGTATGTGTTTAACCTGTTTGGAGGAGCAATAAGTTGGATGAGCAAAAGGCAGGTTGTAGTGGCACTTTCAACTACAGAATCTGAATACATGGCAACCACTCATGCAAGTAAGGAAGCAGTATGGTTACAAAGATTGTGTTCAGGTATTGGGTTGGTACAACAAGCTGTAAGGATAGAGTGTGACAGTCAGAGTGCAATTTTTCTGGCGAAGAACCCTGCTTATCATTCAAAGAAAAATAACATTGATGTTCAATATCACTTTGTGAGAGACATGATTGCAGAAAAGAAAGTATCACTGATGAAGGTGGACACTTTGAAGAATGTTACAGACTCATTAACAAAATCTGTGAGCACTGAGAAGTTCTCCTGGTGTAGAGGATCCATGGGCATTACTGCCTTGGATTTTTGACTATGTAACTCTGTAACCCCCTGTATGCAAAGAAAACAACAAGTGGGAGAATGTTGGGTATGTGTTATATTCTTTGCACGAGTAGTAGTGTTTGAGTGTATGCGTTGGGCGCGCAGGTGGGTTAGAGGGGGGGTTGCTAGGCCCCCCCTCGGGGGGTGCACGGGGGTGGAGCCCCCCGCGCAGGGGTCCGGGGGTAGCGCCCTCAGAAAAAAAAAAATTATGCCTCAAGAAACGTGTCATGTATTTAGGTGGTTTTTTTAGCACATGGTTTTTGCCAATGGTTTTCTATTTCCGGTTAAGGAATTAGGGTTTTGGACTAATCCAAGTCACTGGGTTAGGTTTTTGGATGTCGTTGGCTCCTATATGTATATTGTATTGTAAACAATGTAACACACTGAATGAATATAATATATGCTTGTTTTCTCGGTTTGGGTTTCCAGGGGAAAAATCTCTGTGTAATGTTTGTATTTGCCATTGTATATTTTTTGTTCTTTTTTGAATATCTGTTTACAGTAGACATTGTACAAGGTTAGAATTTACAAGATGCACCCAACTCCATGATTGTTATTGTCATTGTAGTGGCCAACAATGTTAGATATTTAAGCGGTTCTGAATTGCTACATGCCTGACTCTAAGTTTCTACATGTTTGATTTTGTAGCAGGCTTGATTCTGTAGCAAACTGATTTGAGCACATGAGAATCCCGAAACTGTAGTAGCCATCACAATGACTTAAATTTGTGGCAAGGGATGTGCAACAACCATGATTTGAAGAATCCATAGTATGTGAACCTTTAAAGAAAAATCATGTAACAACTTGTTCACACATGAGTTGTCACTTCAAAAGTAAATACAAAATACACTACTTCCCCTAGTGTTAATTAGAAATCCAATGAAATATTTAAGAATTGCAATGGAAACACCTTGAGTCTAAATCACACATATGAGAATTAAAATGGATAAGACATGGTTATAGGTAAATGATAAGGGGTTAAAAACAAGGAAAATAAGATGTCAAATTATGGTTATTTTGTGACTCATCAGGGACGATGTTATCCTATTTGCTTCAACAATGGCTTGAAGAAATTATAGTTCAGGGGACTTAATTAATAGAAGAATTATTTTTTTCTCTTAATCATGTTGTCATGGAAAACAATTGTGTTACTTTTTTCTTGTTGTTCAAAGAGACATTTTTTCATTATCTAATAGAAGTATTATCATCTTCTCTTAATCATGTTGTTGTGGAAAGAAATTGTGTTTCTTTGTTATTCTTGTTTATAGAGGCATTTTTCCATTATCTAATAGAAGTATTGTCATTTTGCTTGGAATTTGCATCCCATTGCAGCTAATAGTAAAGTATTGTACATTATTGAGGAGCTCTTAGCTCCTTGGGGGTTTCAAATCATTTGCAGACAATTTTAATGCTCAATCCTTGACTATTGAATTGAACTTGCCACCTTTTAGTCTTGGTCATCTAGATTCAAACAAAAAAGTCAATGAATTTTGTTGAGGCTCTAAGATGCATCAAAGGCACATCAAATGATACGAGAGTTAAGGAAGAGAACATTGGTAGGAATAAACTATAGAATTTCTTATTCCACTACGATTGTAACATTTCTCATCCAAGTGTTATGATGGAAGCAATAGCCCTGCCATAAAAAAATCAAGCATGTGTAGGACTAATGCTCTAACATTCAACCCTTGGCTCATTCATTCTAACCCTAGAATACAAAGGTAATGATATCCTTCCTCATGTTTCCAGTGTTGGACCTGATAATGCATTGTCTTTAATCCTCTCAACTATTTTTTTCTTTTACTTCAAAATCCAATTCTAAAGTGATGACGCATAATGACCCTGGCCAATCTAGCAGAATAAAATGATACAAGCATTTAGAAGAACATGACAATTATTATATAATGATTGTTCATGACTCTTACCAAGCTCTGGTAATATTGCACAAAAGGATCTAGGAAAACACAATCACTTGCTTTAGTGCTTGGAAATGGAAATGAGGCATCCTAAAACAATTTTCATCTCTCAAATGTCATGATGTGCAAAGCACAAGGTCTCCAATTTGATGAACAACTTATACACATTTTAAATATAATCCAATTCTTTATAATTGTATTGATTGATTTTCTGAAACACTAGGGAGCCTACCCCTATTAGAAACCAAGAGTACCATTGTTCAACATGACAACTCCCCATGTAAGGGTTGTGTCGTGGATGACTTATAATGGAATGGACACTAATGCAACACACACACACACACATTTCGTTTATTTGTTTGTCAATGAAAAATAATAGAAATTCAATTATTGAATGTCTTAAATGACCAATCATTTTCCAGGTTGTTTTATAGGAGTCATGGTAAGTATTAAAATGGGTATAAACACCTTTTCTTTAGAGAATGAATCAAGTGGAAATGTGATTACAAATAGGGTTACTATTGAAGGTTCTTTAGAGAATATCCAAGTGGTATTGTGCTTCTTAACAACATACATATGTTGTTAACAAGTGGTGTTGTGCTTCTTGACAACATGCATATGTTGTTAACAAAACATAGGACTAGTGGAGAGGATTGATAATTTTTTATCCCATCTAAAACTAGCAAAAGTATCACTATTGTTACTAACATGAACACATTTAGGCTAACACAATGACCAATGTTTTTAGGAATATATCTCGTATTGTTTCTTGATTATCCCTAACAATGACTTTAATATTGTGGTCATTTATAAATATTTTAAACACTAAAAATTGACATTCCAAGAGCATTATTAAGTGTTGAATGAAACTTCTTACATGTTCCCCCGTACAATTTTGTGGAATCTTATTGTTGTTTCTCTAAGTAGATGAAATCATGCCTTAATGTTTCCTTCATTTTCTAAGAATTTGCTAAGTTTGATAAGATGTTAGACAAACATGTTGCATTGCATGCAAGTTATTTGGCCTACTTTTGGTGTTGAAACTATGAGTTATTATCATTGGTGCACGAGAATCACTCTTGGGGTTAGGAAACCTATTACCAACATTTCCTTATTCCTTGGAACTTCGACGCTGGAACAAAACATTCTGATGAGGCCATGGGAAGGGCATTTCCAAGCACTTATTTGTGGAACATTATGGGAGCCTCATTGTTGAGCTACTCCCAAGGGTGTCCCACCCTATCCTACATGGTGGATAATGTGCAAGGATTCACACCTTGTTGAGGATCATCCAAATTTTAGGGGTATTGGTATTTTTTGGTGTGTTTGTTGAAAGAAAAAAGTTTGTGAAGGTAAACTTGCCAAATTTTGAATTGTTGTGTAGTTTTCTATATGTGTGGCCACTATTATGAATATTTATTTGATTTTTGGGTTTTGATAAAAGGAAAACTTGTTAACCTAAATTTCCTTTGACCAAAGCTTGATAATCAAATTAATTTGAATGGATTTATTTGATTGTCGAGATTTGATATAAGGAAAACTTGTTCACTTAAATTTTCTTCGACCAAAGCCCAACAATCAAATTAACTTGAATGGTATGTTCTTTCTCATTTTTTATAATTTTCTCCTATTTTATATTTTTTATATATGAAGTTTTTATTTTTCCTAAATATATAATATTTCCCCTCCCAACATGTTATTTCTTACAAATTTGGAAATGCTCTAACTGTTTTAGACACTCTTACCTAACTTGTACAAAGTAGATTATTATGACACCAATCATAAAGAAAACAAAAATGTATAATAAATTACAAATTTAAATGGGTTACAATAATACTAATTTATGTTATTAAATCACAATTTGCTTGTTTGAAGGAAATGATAGGATATAACTTATCATTTTTCTCAATAGTGGAGAACATTTTTACTTTTCCCAATTGTAGAAGATGTAAATCTCACTATAGAGAGTTTACAATTTTACCTTTCCCAATTGTAGAAGATGTAAATCTCATTATATAAAGTTTAAGGTAATGTGGCCCTTCTATGCATTTATTTGTATGCAAACATTCTCTTTCAAATTTCATGATAGAAAATATTTCACAATAATTATTTTTCTTTGTCGATATAATTACATACATTCATTCTCTTTCAAATCTCATGATAGAATATATTTTACAATAATTATTTTTCTTTGTCGATATAATTGCATACATTATATAATTTAAATTTTTAGTACTTATTATAATTTTTTTTTGTTAAGTTCTTAGTGATAATTTATATATTTATGTACTTGTGGTTTTTTACTTAATAGATTTAAAATATATTGCAAATTTTCAATTTTATTTTGTAATTAGAAGCATTTTTTTTTAATAAAGATATAGATAGTTGTTATTTCAAAATTCAATGTATTTTATGAAGCAAATAATGTATCACTCAAGTAGTTTTACAATAATATTATGCTTTAAAAAGTTTGTTAATCATCAATCTAAATTATGTTATCTTTTTCATTATAACATTAAATTCAAAAATATAAAAAATTTTAATTGTAAAACTTTATTGTTTTAAAAACCATTCAACATGTTTGTAAAAAATGTTGAATTTGAGATGGAGTAAAAATTTAAATTGAATTTTTAAGTTTAATTTAGAAAATAAAACTAAATAGTTCCAATTTTACAATTTCTAACATATTTAAATATTTAATATTTTTAAATTCAATTTTGAACTTTAGGTAGAGTAAAAATTTAAATTGAACTCTTAAATTTAATTTAGAAAATAAAACTAAATAATTATAATTTTACAATTTCTAACATATTTAAATATTTAATATTTTAAAACTTGAATTTTAGATCAGTTTGATATAAAGAAACATTATTTCCCTTTAAAATGAGTGTATTATGTAATAAAGTAATCTCTCCACTTGTAATGTCTCTACTTTGGGACATCATCATAGTGCAAAGATTTATGATGACCAGAGTAGCCAGATGGATGCTATAGCGAGTACAGGGGTATTTGAGGGGCATTGTGGGGTCCAACTTGCATTGATTATCATATTCCATCATTATGAGCCATTCCGCACAGGTTGGCTTTGGTTTCATTGCATTCCGACGATTTCCATGATTTTGACTATTTTGAGCTATAAGTAAATGGAATTCATTGAAGAGGTCATTTGAAGAGGTCATTTTGGGCACATTACTTGGAGGAACCTCTCAGTGTAATAGCTCATTGGAATCAGGAGGAGCAACACTACAGGATGGGATGACTAGAAGTGACTTTTAGTGGCCAGGGAAGCCACAAGGAGAGATAAAGAGCTTTTCAAAGGTAAAAAGGTTAATTAATTAATTAAAGTGATTTAATTAATTAATTAAATATTAATAAAATGAAAGTCACTTTGGAGGGACAAGGTGAGCCAAAAGTATAAAGGAAAGGTAAGGGCCTCTTCTCATTCATTCATGTATGATCTTATTTTGATATCTGGCTTTTAGCTAGTGAGCCCAACATTGGGGGTTTTGAGGGTTTTGACTTAACAAACCCTAGAGGACGATTTGGTGGTGAAAGATTCCACCTAGCTTGTCCCAAGCTTGGTCCCGAAGATGCAATACTCTCCCACACCATTCTAGTTCTAGATCTACTCAATTGCAGGGGGATTCTACATCAGTTTCATGTGCAGATAGAGTGAGGGCGCACCAGTTGAGGGTTTCCAACAAGAGGGGCGCACCATCCTTAGATAGAGATTCGTTGTAGGAGATTGGCAATGTTTTTGGAGATTCCATCACTTGGGTTCTTCTTGCAGGGTCTTCTCCATCATTCCTAGTGCTTTCTAAGAGAGTTTCATGGTTCAGATTATTTCTAAGAGCAGTGGGACGAATTGAAGAGAAAGAGGGCATTTCTGAGATTCAGATCTAGTCAGTTTGGAGGAGTTGCACTTCAGATCTGACCCTGAGACTTCACCTAGTGACTTGCAGTGTCTCGATCTATATTTCTGGAGAGTTTTAGAGCATTTGGAGGCCTCCTTCATCAGGGCTGAATTATCTAGGGCTTCGGTCATCCAGTGGGGCACACCATTCAATGGAGGAATTCAGATCTACAAAGATTGAGAGGGATCTTGGAGATTCGGGCACCTGGGTTGTTCTTACCATCACCCGATCTACTGTTTGGCATCTTTCTGGAGGTGATTGGACATCTTTGGCACCAAGGCCGAATTGTTGAGGAGCTTCAGTTATCCAGCAAAGCGTGGCATCTTCCAGCAGTGAGGGGTTTGGCACTTGGCATTGGTCTTCATCTCTTATCCAGCCTTTGGAGGCTTATTTTGTATTGACGGGAGCATTTTGTAGCAGCTCATACTTGTTATCTATTGTCTATCATCTTGGCCATCTGTTGAGCATTCCAGATCGACATCTCCATTGTAGCAGGTTCTTCTATTTTATGAATAAAGAAGATTTGAGATGTTTTGGCTTGTCTATCTTATTGCATATGGTTGAGGTATGTTCCATGGTTATCTCTTTCTGTTATTTGCTGCATACATATAAACACATCTAAACAAATAGATTAGCAAATTGTTTGACGAAATACCACAACTAGAAAAAAGTTTTTAAAAAGACACCAAAACCGTGATGATCCTTGCATAATGGCTTGGGACCATTACAGTGGTATCAGAGCTTAAATCCTGCAAACCTAAGGGGTCTTTCATAGGGATAAATGGATTTTTGGAAGGAAATGGAGATTGTTAACAGGATTGAGGAGTGTGAGAGGGAATATGAAACCCTCAATAATTTCAAAGGGATCATAACATTCCAATGGTTCCTATCCTAAAAAAATCCTAGTTGGAACAAGAAGAAGATTGCACGTTGGCTCAAGAAGAGGGAGGAAATCAGAGCAACCCTTTGGGGTAACCCCACGCCCATTAGAAACCCCACACCCATTAGGAGCACGCAGCTTTGCTACAGTTGCAAGGTGCCTTGGGAACCATATCATAGGTGTAGGGGTAAGGGTAAGAAGCACACTATTGAGGCGCACCATGACAGTGATGATGGGGTGTGTGTGGATGGAGCGCCAGATGTTGATTCAAAGCAGTCGGATGATGACAGTGACTCTTGCACAGGGGCTAGTGATGGTGACTCTACCTTAGAGGATAGTGATGATGACTCTTGCACAGGGGCTAGTGATGCTTGCACGATTGAGGAGGATGATGACCCTTGTGTAGTGGATAGGCAGCTGGATGGACATGACGATGGCACTAGTGTCTCAACAGACATATCACAAACCATTGATGACCTTACGCCTCAGCAGAGTGGTGACACTAGTGAGGAGTCACACGTGTTAGCACTTAGAGATGATGAGCTACCTATGAGGGTCGTGACACATCTGACACATGTTCAGACACCCATGATAGCCATGTCACATGAGGATATCAGTGGCACGTCAGGTATGATGGATGAGCCTAGTGTGAGGGATGCACACCATGGATCGGTAGACCCATAGATCCAGGAGGAGGTACAGGACATACCGACAGTTGACCTCACACATACAGGGCAGCCAGAGGAGATAGGGTCACGGTTATTGGCGACTCCATTGGTTGAGCAGATTGCAGAGGCTGACAAGTGGATGGATCACTTACTTCCAGGATCAGATTGCATGGAGGAGGATGCACTCTTTAGCAGTCAGGATGACCATAGCACGAGTCTGGATACATCTATATGGGATCCAGGTGCAGATGATAGTAGCAGGTTGAGTTCACAGGAGGATACAACTGCTCACACAGGATACAGTATGATTCAGAGGGAGCTAACAGTTGAGGATGATGTGCAGTTACGTATGGACAGACCCAATAACACTGTAGACAGTGGGCATTTGAGCACGTTATCTTATGCAGAGGGTGTTTTTGGGGATTCCAGAGTTGACACTAGTAGGCCTGACACTAGCAGTGAGGGGTCTGAGATGGCACCTCAGCATGACCATGATCAGGAGTCACACCACTTAGCATCACAGTTGAGAGTTAGTGAGGCTATGATCATGGCAGCCACTAGACATATTGATGACATGCGTGCAATGATGGCAGATTACTGTGGGAGATCATTAGTGGCACAGGGTAGCTCAGATGGAGGATTTTCCATGGATGATTTTCATACTCTCAGGGAGAGCGTATCTGTGATGAGGACTGACTACCAGCAGTTGTTGAAAGACAGGGATTATCTACTGAGGGTTAGTGAGATGTATCATGAGGCTCTGAGGGAGCAGGATTTGGAGGTGGACCCACTCACTCAGGAGTTGGAGAGCACTCGAGGATTCTTGAGAGGCACACAGACAGCCCTTCAAGAATCGGGGTCTAGATCAGATTTCCTTCTTGAGGAGATTCGTCAGAGATCCACTTCATCTATCCTGGTGGACACTCTGATATATCCTTCGGTCACATGGTTAGAGGATGTTGGTGGTCTAGCAGAGGAGCACCAGTTGATGGAGGACACCTCCATTTGTGTTCCAAGAGAGGGTGACCTTCCGGCAGAGGTTGATCCAGTATTATGCCCAGAATCTATGCTGCATCATGAGTTTGCAGGAGATAACATGAGTATGCTGGAGCATACGGTGATGAGGGATAGCTCACAGAGTCATGCCGAGATGTATGGTGGCATTCAGAGGGGTATAGTGCCTTGCAGGGAGGAGACACACCTAGGGGAGCATGCAAATGGCACTCCTTTGCAGCAGCACCTAGTTATGAGAGATCACCTTCACCATATCAGTAGTTGCATGGGAGATGAGAGATGGAGGTTGGTTGAGTAGCAGTTGGAGGAGTTACTTCTGGTTGTACTGGATGGTTGGGATTCGGTAGTGACCACATGAGAGTACTTATCATGGATACCGATGGACGAGCTTCTGGTCGAATCCTTGGGATTGACCAAAGCACGTGATGCCTTCCAGTCCTACATTCAGCTGCAGATAGGTCGGTTATCCTTCTTCGACACATTTATCATTGACAGCAGCATGAGGATATAAGATGAGCACAGAGGGATCCTAACAGTGATCAGTCTCACACAGGGGCAGTTAGAGAAGATTGGAAGTGATAAAATTCCAACTTTACCATGGGATCCGGGTGTTCACTTGGCTAGCAGGATGTCTAACTACATGGTGACCCAAGTTGCACCAGAGAGCCACACACTCCACCTTGATTTGGGTTGGAGTGGGTCTGCAAGTACTTTTCCTATGGGGCGAGACCGCTTCTTCCGTTTGATCATTAGGATAGGGCATGGAGATGTTTGGACAGGTACTTCTTCTACAGAGGTGTCTGCATTGATACAGTTTCTGGACAACAGGTCCAATGGTCACAGGTATTTCAGCTGGAGGACCCAGGAGAGGAGGGTTCAAGATGTATGCATGGGGTAGATAGTCATGGTTAGAGTAGTGTAGGGTCAGCATGAGGATCTTCGACAAAGGTTATCATGGGACCCAGGGATTGCAGGATTGAGCAGTTCATTGATCTACAAGGGAGAGTGGACCATTACAAGGGAAAGTTATTCTAACTTTCCATTGAGCTTCAGTATGGAGAGGAGTGTGTTGCTTCCGGGTGTTTCATGGAGGTCTTACAACACCTCGTTCATGCGTCAGCATGTGCAGTTGATGGAGGCTATGTGGATATTGGTAGATATTTGGAGGATGGACTCATTCCTAGATGAGGCCATGGGTCATGTGCAGAAGGTTCACAGGGTTGATATCTTTTAGGGCTATGCTTCGCAGAGTATTACAGTTCACTTCCTGATATGGGATCCAGGGGGTGGAGTGTACTATTGTTCGTCCTTGGATGGATTCTACTATGTATCCCACAAGTGGACATGGGATCCTGGTATTTTATTTGAGATGATTTTGTTATTGCTTGAGGACAAGCAATTTTCTAGCAGGGAGGACTGTAATGTCCCTACTTTGGGACATCATCATAGTGCAGAGATTTATGATGACCAGAGTAGCTAGATGGATGCTATAGCAAGTACAGGGGTATTTGAGAGGCATTGTGGGGTCCAACTTGCATTGATTATCATATTCCATCATTATGAGCCATTCCGCACAGGTTGGCTTTGGTTTCGTTGCATTCCAACGATTTCCATGATTTTGACTATTTTGAGCTATAAGTCAATGGAATTCACTGAAGAGGTCATTTTGGGCACATTGCTTGGAGGAACCTCTCAGTGTAATAGCTCATTGGAATCAGGAGGAGCAACACTACAGGATGGGACGACTAGAAGTGACTTTTAGTGGCCAGGGAAGCCACAAGGAGAGATAAAGAGCTTTTCAAAGGTAAAAAGGTTAATTAATTAATTAAAGTGATTTAATTAATTAATTAAATATTAATAAAATGAAAGTCACTTTGGAGGGACAA
>ML817794.1:131023-148491 GCA_009831015.1 Picea engelmannii | reverse complement strand
GTTTCTGAGATTCAGATCTAGTCAGTTTGGAGGAGTTACACTTCAGATCTGACGCTGAGACTTCACTTAGTGACTTGCAGTGTCTCGATCTATATTTCTGGAGAGTTTTAGAGCATTTGGAGGCCTCCTTCATTAGGGCCGAATTATCTAGGGCTTCAGTCATCCAGTGGGGCACACCATTCAGTGGAGGAATTCAGATCTACAAAGATTGAGAGGGATCTTGGAGATTCGGGCACCTGGGTTGTTCTTACCATCACCCGATCTACTGTTTGGCATCTTTCTGGAGGTGATTAGACATCTTTGGCACCATGGCCGAATTGTTGAGGAGCTTCAGTTATCCAGCAGAGCGTGGCATCTTCTAGCAGTGAGGGGTTTGGCACTTGGCATTGGTCTTCATCTCTTATCCAGCCTTTGGAGGCTTATTTTGTATTGACGGGAGCATTTTGTAGCAGCTCATACTTGTTATCTATTGTCTATCATCTTGGCCATCTGTTGAGCATTCCAGATCGACATCTCCATTGTAGCAGGTTCTTCTATTTTATGAATAAAGAAGATTTGAGATGTTTTGGCTTGTCTATCTTATTGCATATGGTTGAGGTATGTTCTATGGTTATCTCTTTTTGTTATTTGCTGCATACATATAAACACATCTAAACAAATAGATTAGCAAACTGTTTGACGAAATACCACAACTAGAAAAAAGCTTTTAAAAAGACATCAAAACCGTGATAATCCTTGCATAATGGCTTGGGATCATTACACCACTTCCTCAGAAGAGTAAGGTTTTGCATAGGAAATATTTCTAGGATTATGTATAACGATAAAAATTAAAATAACAAGAAATAAAGAAATAATAATAAAATCTAAGAAATAGAAAAGTAAGGTTGTGCATAGGAAATATTTCTAAGATTGGGTAAAATGATACAAATTAAAATAACAAGGAATAAAAAAATAAAATACATAGCAATAAAATTAAGAAATAAAATTAAAAAATGATAAAACTAAGAAATGATAGGAATGTAAAAATTATCACAAACAATTTTGGATACAAACCAACATGGGTACGCGTTTCCTTCCTAGTTTCTCTTAAATTAATCATTTGAAACTGTTTTTATTTATTTATTTCTAGTGTTATATGCCTTCCGTAAATTTCTTTTTGAACTATAAAAGTTTAGGCTCAAACATAACATACCCCAACACTTAAAAGCAGTATCGGAAACAACTGGCATGTTGCAAGTAATGCTTTATGGAGAACATTTTATTTTGTTCTTACGAGAATTATAGACAAGGTTACTAGCAATATGGTTTAGTCAACTTACAACATATTTATAATGCATTTTACAAGGGCCAGAAACAATTTCTTAGAAGTAGGCTTCATAATCTTATAATGATTGATGATGATAACGATCTATACAAAAAAAAAAAAAAATTATGAAAAAAAAGTTTGTAATTTTATTAATAAAAGTAGAGATATTCTTCAAATGCTTAGTAGCATTGTAGATATGTTAAATCGTGTGGAACTATTCATCCTCATAGCTCTTGAGCCTCCTTTACAAAAAAAAATTACCTACTACTATATCCATTTAAAGACTTTTATACCTAATCTATATATATGTATGATGCTTTTTGACATAACCAAAAAATGTTCTTGTAAGTCTGCCCATATAGCGTTTTTCAAAATTTCAAAAATATTACAAAAAAATTCTAAACCTCCTCTTAAGTCTACACATATTCAAGCATAAACATCCAAAAGGAACGAACAAATGACTATGATTAATAACATGGATTATGAAGATATTCAGATAGATGACCATCCCTCTCCTTATGTATCTACCATCTACTAGGGATTAAAATTAGTCCTTTTTACTAACAATCACCCTATGCATTCCTTTACCTAAAAAAATGGTGGAAATATATAGACTGAAAAGAAGTTCTTATGGTATTGCTCTCCTCAAATATGGGTTGAAGTGTGGTTGAAACATGATATTTTTAAATGTATAATTTCCAACCATCCACTTAATAACCACTTGAGAGTATCCAAAGACTTGAACCTTTTCCACCCTTTTTCTTAAGCCAACATGAGAGCTAGTTTGAGTGCCATGAGTTCAACATAATTGTTAGTCCCTCTTCTTAGTCCTACAACATATGCTAGCCTACACGAGTCTAAAATATGAACAAACCCCCCACTCTGGATATACTTAGGTTCCCTTGGGTTGCCCCATCAAAGTATGTCCATGCATCAGATCTATCAATACTATCTTTTTCAACATGGGAATCTTATATACCTTGAGCTATGGAAAATTGTTTATGATGTTTAAACTCTGCATTACACATTGTAAAGGGTAGTGTATGTATGTCTTCAAAAACATTCCTAGATAACCAAATCACCAAGCCACTATTAAGGGAAGGGTCATATATGTTTTTACATCCATATCCATATCCCATTTCTTGAGACATTCTTCAACTGATATACCAGACCAATCATCTTTAAACCCAAAAAAATATTCTAAATCCTTCCATACCTAAAGAGTATAGGGGCAATGTATAAGTAAATGTGATACATTTTCATCCCTTGTCTTGCACTAAAAACATCTATCAGGACCATATTTATTCTTTTTTTGCAAATTGTCACGGGTCAACACTTCGCTTTTTAGAGCCATCCACATATAGATGCAATATTTTAAAGGACACGTGTAGTTATATATCTTCTTCCACCACTCGCTGACTCATTTGTAGAATCTCCCTCATTTAGAACCTTGTAAACAAGCTTTGGGGTATAATTTCCTCCAAGAATATTCTTTGACCAAATTAATTCATCTACTTCATCCTTGATCCTAGCATGACTGTACTTAAGTCTTTTCATCCTTGATCCTAGCATGACTGTACTTAAGTCTTTGAACATATCCATCCCATATCATTGCACCTGCATCACCAAGATCTAATTGTTCAATAAAATGTCATTCCTAACTCCATATTGTAGTAAGCAATAGATTTGCCACTTGTGAGAGAGTGTAGAGACCTTTACATCTAAGAGATTTAGATTTTATGAGAACTTTTAGAAACTTATATAGCCTTCCCCACATCCCACCCAAAGACCCACGGATTCATGCAGTTATATCGAAATCACAACTTATTTCATGTAAAATTACTATAAGGGATTCTTAATTGCACTCAATGAAAATTTTTTTTTTTTTAACATTTGCTTTGATAGTAGTAGTCGAGGATATGGTATGATCTCATTAAACATGAGTTATGTGCAATTCCGATGTGTGGAAAGTTTTTCAACAACTGCCATACTTGGAAAAGGAGCACTATGACAGGCCAATTGCAATTTCTTCTTGTGTGTTTAAAATCTTTCCAGGTTGAAAGTGGACATTTTATCATAGTGGACATTTTATCATGATTAAATATGTTCTCCCTTTCTTTGAATCATCAATCATAGCTCTTCCCAATGTTGTAACTCGCATTGTTATGATCCCTATCACACTTGATATTGTTGTTAACCATGGCAAGATTGCAATATGATCTATTAAACAAATATTTGTTACAACCAAATGATCTTATCACATATTATAGGCTTGAAATAACTATCATAAATGTAAGGCATTTTGTAGATGCAATGTCAACAAAGGAAGCAATAAAAAGTAGATTTTATGTAATTGCAAAATAGTTTTATGAGTATGTTTCTAGTATTAAGAATGTCTTTTGTGGGTATTGTTAGCATAGTTTGGCAAGATTATGAGGGATTTATTTTATTGACCAATATCTTATCATATTTATTCATAAATGGGGTTTTGAAATTGTGAAAAATAGAGTCAATATATTATAGGTATCGGGGGGTGTAGGGTATAGGGGGTTTACAAGTATTGGGGTGAATAAAAAGGGGTATCTAGCAAAAATAAGGGTTTTTTTGTTGGAAAGATGTATTGGGAGGGGGGCTTAACAAAATGATTTTGGGACGTGTTTATCAATATCTAGTGATTCAGTGAAATTAGAGATATTCTTTAATATCCCATGATTGCACGTGCTATGCCACAAGTTCATTAAATAGAGACCCCATGACAAAGATGTGTCACTTCTCATTTTTCATATTTCTTAAAAATACCACTTTACTTCAACGTTTTCCATAGATTTTTAGTATGAATATTTTTATCATGATGTATTGTAATTACATCATGAATTTTATAATAATCACCAAGTTTTCAAACTTTCATTGAACAACTTTCTTGAGAAAAGAAGGTGCATACAAATGCAAGTTTAAGAGAATTTATTTTTTATGACTTGATAAATTTCAAGTGAATTAATCTCCCCACCAAATGTTTTCCTAATTTGAATTTCAAATTGATTTCAACTATACAATTTTAAATCTGTAAATTTCAAGTGAATTAATCTCCCCACTAAATGTTTTCCTAATTTGAATTTAAAATTGATTTCAACTACAATTTTAAATCTTTTGCAACTATTTTAATGACTTATTTTTATGTGTTATTCTCTTGTCCTCCAATGCAAAAAATACATAATTTTCAACATCATAAATAATGATGCAATCTTTGAATTAGTTTTCTCTTAATGTATTGGATTTGCTTTCTCCTTTTCTCTTTTGGTGTTATGCTATACGCTACTTGTGAATTGTAATAGTAATCCATAATAATTAGAGTGGTGTGTAGGATACACACTAGGATACACACTACCTTTAGGAGGGTACGTGGGTTCAAACTCCTCTTATAATTATCCAATTATTAACAACAATATATGACATGTAGATATGGAATTGTTAGGAAATTTAGGTGTATCTAATTTTATTAGAGGTTTGTATGTATAACATGTATGTCCATAGGCTAGGTTTTGCAGATAATTACAATAAATGGTAACTCCCATGCCAATAACCTTAGACTAAGAGTTTCATGTGTTTCCTTTTATGAATTAATACTTAATCAATATGAGTTGGGTGGATCATACTCATCGATGTGGATCATAATTTGATGTACTACTATACATAGTTTAAGGTGGTTATTAATATGCAATACTTTTTATTCATTTCAATCATTGGAATTTCAATCCATATGATCATAACTTTGTCAATTCACATGGCTTTAAACTACCCTTCGAATCCATGCAATACAAGTTTTATAAAAACAATTAGAATAGTTATGGTTAAGAATCTATTATTTATCGAAATCACATTGACTAGTTAGACTCATTTTTTTATTTTTATGGATGTAGAATTTTTTATTTTACAAAGGGAATTGTCCCTTGAGAGATGTTCCTTTAGAAGACAAACTTTGCATGAGGCACTCAAAAATTATATTGACTAATCACATGTAGAAGTTAACATTCTTAGGGATCCCACTTAATGTTATGAATCGTTGCCACATATTTGCTTAGTTGGAGACTAATTAAAAGGTAGGTCGATCAATCCCTCCCTATTGTGAGGTGAGTTATTATGTCTGATCCCATGACATAGAATATCTGAATGTGATGGTCGGTGAACATTTCAAGTGGAGTGAGCTACCTATTTCCTCTCTCGGTCAAGCTCTCTCTATATTTATCTCCCTCTTGAGATTTCCCTCCTGACATATGTCGGTCAAGAGGCCCTTCAAATTACTAATTATGGATGTAGATATATCTTAATGAATATCTTTTGATTATTTTGGATGTGCCACTTAATATGGTAGTCGTATATTTGCTTTAATAGTGTGCATGTTTGTGGTATTGTATAGGTGGAACATGGTTTCAATCAAAGTAGATGTCCTATTAATATTACAGACACTACCATTTGTAGAGAGTTACTAAGCCTTTAACTTGAGAACATTTTCAAGATTACAGTTGAGTTAATTTTGGGGAAGAAGTTATCAATTTTCTAAATGAGTTGGGATGACTCTTTCAAAAGAGTAGCATCAAGAAAATGGAGTGAAACTTTGGTAAGAAACCTAATTTCTGAATTCTAATATTATCACTTCATTTTTTTTTCATATAAATTGTAGATAGGGATATGTGTTATCTTCTTAAGATGTTTTTGGACAAGATAAATAATGAATGTATGGTATATTTTCTCCTCATTAAGTAGTGGTTCTTTTTTGACATGATGTTTCATTTTCCTTCTTGTAAGGTCTTTCGGGACACCCACTGAGTACGCGTGCTCCTTGGGCGGATTTGGAGATGAGCCGGATAGAGGGCACAAAGACGATGCAATCGATTGGGAAAGTACTTGTCTTATGGTCTTGGGCATGAGCACCTTGAGTGCACAATGGTGATGTGCGAACCCAAGGGGGCACACACCCTACTTCCATTGCAACGAATGAAGGAGACTTGGGTTGCATTTGGGAAAGGATGAGGCAACTTGGGTGTGTGTCCAAGGACTAGACTTGCCTGCCCTTGGAAACATGGGTGTGTTGGAGAGGTTGGATGAACCCAACGACAAACCCATGGAGAGTCACATCGATCGAAAAAAGGCAAGGGGCACATGCCCAAGGATGGGGCACACCAATCCAAGAGATGCAACGATTGATGGGCGCATGAGTTCGTTTGGGCACACTAGGTTCATGGAGCGAGATGATGGTTCACGAAGGGGCATGACACACCTAAAGGATGTGATGATTCATGAAGGTGATGTTTAGAGTCCATATAAGAGCACAAGGTGCACAACCAAGAGGCATAAGAAAGTGAGCAAGACACGATACAAGAGTTTAGTCTGAGGTGGGGTGCACAGGTGGGGAGCACCGCATGCTGAGGCAAGGAGGGGAAATGGGGGAGTCCTGGTGTGATGAATCTGCAAGTTTGGACAATTATGTTGTATGTGGCAGAGTCGTGATACTATGCCCATCTTTCTAACTGGGACAATAATGTCCTCTCTGCATTGTATTGTATCTATTTCACAATATTATAAACAAAGTTAGGTATCAAGCACTACTGGTACTTCTTGCACTATATCCGTGTCTCTTGTGTTTCACATGTTTTCCATCGTATTCCATAATGTCTAAGTGTTGAAAAATGTTAACAATTGTCTAAGTATACAATTGAGTTGCACAAAGTAGGAGTGAGACTCATCTATAGACTAGAATGCAGTATGGGTATGATCTAGGTGAAGAGGCATAATCTGAGTGAAGTATCCTTGGTTGAGCCAAGCTGTCAAGTGAGAACCAATGCAGTGTCGCACGTCCATGATATGTCAAGGTTAAGCTTGGGCATGAATCTTGGGGGCATGACAGATGGTATCAGAGTAGTTTTGCAAGTCTTGTGAAGATGCAACATACACTATGACAGTCTTTGCACATTCTGGGAATGGGTCGACCCAGAGTGGTGCGACTCCTTGGACAGAGGCAGAAGAAGTCGTATGACAAGAAAAGGCCATAGATGACTCAAGGTAGGTTGGGTCAAGTGTCTCGCCGTATCTTGATGCAGAGGAAAACCTTATGAGGATACACAATTAGAAATTCTTCTCCACATTTGTGGATGACATCCCTAGTAAACCCATCGACATAGACTAGTGCACCTCACTTAGGGTGATTTGAACAATGAAAGTGATGACTAGTTTTGTGCCATCAGTTTCCCATATCAAATCACCCTAAGTGAGGTGCACTCATGAGGGCTTCACCTTGTTGACCAATATCTATAAAATTCATTCATAAAAGGTTTTTTCTTTCTTAATTGTGAAAAACAAAGTCAATATGTTGCAGGTATTGGTGGGAAGGGGGGAGGGGTGATGTGGGGTATTTACAAAGAGGGGTACTTGGTAAAAATATGGGATATATAGAAAACATAGGGGTTTTTTTATTGGAAATATGTATTGGGAGTGGAGTTCAACAAAAGGATTTTGGGAGGTATTTATCAATATGTAGAGAAACTAGAGATATTATTTAATATCCTATGAACGCACGTACCCATGATGTTTTATGTGCAATACACTAGGATAGATGCAACGTAAACTTGAAGCTATTATGATGCAAGGACATCCCTGGTCTTGCGTTAGATCGAGATTTCAAATCTAACCATGTGGAAGGGTTAGAGAGGTCACAAATAACACTCAATATTGGTTTCAAATCATCATTTGGATGGGTATTGAAGGTTGGGCATCCATTATTCCAATTCTAGCAATAACATGGAAAAACATTGAAAGTCTTATTTTTGGATCTCTATAAATTCTAAATAGAAATAGTTTTGGGAAATCTGATTGCATGGGTTGTAGCCCATATGAAACTTGGATGCATATTGAAGGTTGGGCATGCATTTTTTCAATTCAAAATCATTGAATTTCTTATTTTTGGAGCTCTATAAATTCTAAATAGAAATAATTTTGGGAAATCTAATTGCATGGGTTGTAGCCCATATGAAATTTGGATGCACATTGAAGGTTGGGTGTGCATGGTTTTTATCCCATAAGAAATAATTCAACATTGTACCTTTGGATTACATGAGTTGTTCATTTAAAAGGGTTTGGAGAGCATTTTCCAAGGCATGTTAATATGTTGGAAATGCTTTGTTTTTTACTATATTTGTCTTTTGAGCAATTAATAGAGTTTTTAAGACTAGGGAGTGCTATGGAAGCATTGGAGGTGATGTATCATGGACATAGAGAACCTAACTTGCTTCATAACCCTTCATCAATGCTTCCACAATGCAAAAAATACATTTTTTCAGATTTTACATATTTTTTCCATAGAAAACCTCATGGAGAAACCCAAAGGATGCTTCCTAATATTGGTGGATGACATCCCTAGTAAACCCATCAGTGTAGATTAGTATGAATTACCCAAGGGGATTCAAACTGAATATTTGTTAGCATGGAACTAGCCAAATGTTCAACAAAATTGACATTAAGTTATCCCCTTAGGTTGCATTTGTTTTTTGTGATTGGCATAATCGTCAACTAGTCGAGCATGTATCGTGTTATCTGACTGCTACCACTATAACCTCTAGGTGTGCCCAACGCTGGCCCATACATGATCATGATTTATGAGTGGAATGAAATGAATAATATACTGAATACAATAACATAGAGATACAAAGAACAACAACATATATCTAGTGAACAACAACTTCTATTGAATCAATAAAATAGGCTGAAACTGGAAAACTGCAAAACTGAAAACAACTTGCTCGAATTGTGGTAGTTATCTCTAAGAAGAGATGTGGTTGTTACACGCATCCATCTGAGAGGCTCCAGAGGCCTTTTTAACATTACTCGTGAATTCCAAACCCCTAGACATCCAAAAACCTAACCCTAGGAGATGAAATTCAAAAAGTTATGTGGGCCTCGATGGGTAAGTTGGTACCTCAACTTCCCGGGGTCGTAACTTTTGCATACAACATCCATTTTAGGCACGTGATAGCCTGCTGGAAAGGTATTTTCTAGAACTACACATTATGTTGTCAAACTCTGACTCTGTCTACAGTTTGACTATGAAAAGCCAAAAACACACAGTTTAGGGCCACAAAACGACCATGGAAGTACAAAAAGATGCACTGACATGAAAACTTCCAAAATAAGCCAGTTGGATTAGGTGGGTGGCCACCATTATCCACATGGAAGCTATGTAGGGCTTCAAACAACCCCGAAAGTGTAGAACCCACAATTATAAATAATTACAAAAGAATATGTTGAACTAAAACTGTCAATACGAGCTAGTTGGAATAGGTGGGTGGCCACCGATATCCACCTGGATCAGTCCTCCCCCATTAGGAAGAAATGGTCTCCATTGTGTTGAGTGCCCCCATCAGGTGAGGAAATTTCTGCTAAATTTGGCCCCGGGTGAGCCACTTTCCTTGGTGCAAGAGTTGTACTTCCTTAACAACCCGATAAAGATGGATCATCTATTGGCGAGTGCCCTTGACCTATGTGTCCACTATCTGATTAGTGGATGCTTGTTCCATGCAGTCAAGGTTGAGCTCTATTGGTGTCAACAATTCCGCAATCTCTGAGGTGTCCAATAATGGTGGAAAATATGGTTGGAGGAGGTCCACATTGAACACTGGGTGTAAGCCAAGGAAGGGGGGAGTATTGAGCTCAAAAGCATTATCACCCACAAACTTGGTGATAGTGTAAGGCCCGTAGTGAAGTGGACAGAGCTTCTGATGGGGCCACGTAAGGTGTTCTTTCTACAAATGTAATCAGACCTTGTCTCCCACCTGAAACTTGTGTGGTACCTGATGTTGATCATGGCGTTGCTTGTACTTAGCATTGGCTTTCTGCAAATTCTCATGGACCTGTTGGTGGATGTGTTGAATTCGCTCAATGAATCCGGTGGATTTGTCGGCCTCAGACTGAACATGGGAATATTATGTATGTGTGGTTGCAAGAGGTAGTACAACATCAATGGGACAAAAGGGTTGGAATCCCAGCCTGACCTGAAATGGGCTATGGTCGGTGGAGCTATGGAGAGCCTTGTTGTAGTTGTGTTGAACATAGGGAAGACTCTCATGCCATGTACACAATGTATGCTTAGAGTTATACATGAGTAAGATGTGCACAATCATCTGATTGATGACTTATGTTTGTACATCGGTTTGAGGGTGGAAGGCAGTGGATTTAGTGAGCTTGGTGTCCAAATGTGTTGAGGAACCTATTTTCCCGATCGGAGATGATGGTCTGTGGTACCCCAAAATGGACCCACACCCATTCGAAGAAGAACTTGGAAGTATCAGCCGTTGTCATGCTCTTCTTGTAGGCTATGAGAATGGCCATCTTCGAAAACCAATCAACCACCACAAATACACAATCATTGCCTTTCTTGGTGGATAGAAGGCTAGACATGTAATCCATCAAGATGGATTCCCAAGGCCTCTCGAGAGTAGGAAGAGGGGTGTATAAGCCTTTCTTCTTGATGGTTGGCTTGGCAATGGCACATGCAGTGCAAGATCTGATATATTTTCTGACGTCATGTCGAAGTTTTGGCCAATAAAAATGTTTCTATAGAACATCCACAGTTTTATCCACGCCAAAATGTCCTGCCATTCGACTATAGTGAGCCTCCCAAATCAGATTTGCATGCTCGCTTGTAGGAACACACATGTGGCATAGATGGCATAACAATTCATCTTGAATGTGAAAATCGGTGAGATTTGCGCCTGTACCCAAGAGTTGATAGATGGTGGTGAAGTCAGGATCTCGCTGATAAAGTTGGGGCCACTTGAATGCCTCATGCCCATAGGAATGGAGCACAGTGGTGAGTGAAACCACGGGAGGTCGAATGAGGCAGTCATCGACACGATTTGTGCTCCATGTCTTATAATTGATGTTGATATGGAATTGTTGCAGGTATGTGGACCACTTTAGATGGCATTCGTTCTGCAACTTCCTCTGTGTTTTTATGAATTACAGAGGCTTGTGATCAGTATGGATGATTGTCTCCTTTCCCAGAATGTAATCTTTCCATTGACAACAAGATTGTACAATGGAATACATTTCCTTGTCATAGATGGGGTATTTTCGGATGGTATCTGAGAGAATCTCACTATGGTATGCTACTGGATGACCGTGCTAAGTGAGAACTGCGCCTACAACATAGTCAGATGCATCAATCTCAATCTCGAACAATTGTTGCAGATCGAGTAAGGAGAGTACTGGAGCTGAGCACAAGAGATGCTTCAGATCATCAAATTCTCATTACTGTGTCGTACCCCATGCGAACGTTTTTGTGCCACCGCCCTTGGTCACTTAGTCGAGGGCCCATGAAATATGGGAGGATCCCAACACGAACCGTCGGTAGAAGTTAGCAAGTCCCAAGAAGCTCCGGAGCTCGTTTAGTGTGGTCAGGGCTTGTTAGTAATGGATGACTTGGATCTTCGTTGGATCCACATGCACCCCATGCGCATCAACAATGTAGCCCAAGTATTGGACCCTGTTCATTCCAAATGAGCACTTTTCCAGGTTGGCATATAGCTTGTGTTGTCGTAGAGTGATCAAAAGTTGTTGAATATGTTGCATGTGCTCCTCCCAAGTTATGTTGAATATGAGGATGTCATCCAGATATACCACCACAAAAGAGTTGGTTAAGGGTCTCAATACATCATCCATCAACCTCATGAAAGTTTTTGATGCATTTTTTAAGTTAAAGGGCATGACCAACCATTCGAAGAGACCTTATTTAGATTTGAAAGTTGTCTTCCATACATCAGTCGGCTCGATGGGAACCTGGTGGTAGCTAGACTTTAGGTCAATCTTGTTGAAGAACTTTCCCCCCTTGAGTTGGTCAAGAAGGTCATCAATTCGGGGAATTGGGTACCGGTTCCTGACTATGATTTTATTTAATGCTCTGTGATCAATGCAGAGCCGCCAGGTCTTGTCTTTCTTTTGCACCAGTACAATTGGGCTTCTGCAAGGGGAGGAGTTGGGTCTGATGTGCCCCTTTTGAAGCAACTCTTGGATATGATGCTTGATTTTGTCATTTTCCATCAATGAACGACGATAGATTGGTCCATTAGGAAGAGGTGCACCGGGGGTTAGATCAATTGGATGCTTGACCTGGCAGTGCATCGGTACCTCGGTGGGTGAGGAGAAGATGTTTTTGTACTCTTCCATGATCTTGTCCACTTGCTTATGCTGCAAAGAGAGGCTTTGTGTAGAGGTCACAGATGTGGCGACAACCTTCTGCTTACTATGAGCACGGATCACAAAGAAGACAAGCTTCTTGGTCTGTGAAATGACCTTACTGCATTGCTTAGTAGAGATTAAATAAATAGAGGTAGGTGATGCTATCTCTGATATCCTATACAATTGTCTACCCAAAGTAATAATAACACTGCGTGGTCTAGACTCATACACAACATGTCACTTCCACAAATATGGATGTCCTAAAAGAACATCACAAACTTCAAGGGGAAAAATATCACACAATACCTCATCTTTGAAGGGCTTGATGTCGTAGGGAAGACAACATTGTTGGATGACGCGAAGATCTCTTCCTTGGCAAAGCCAGATGATGGTGTAGGGCTGAGAGTGCGGTGTCATCGACAGGTCTAGCCACTTGACGACCTCTACTGAGATCAGGTTCTGCTGACTGCCGCTATCGATAATGAAATGAAGTGGAGCCCCCTTTACCCACAACTGTGAGTGAAAGAGGCGTTCCCCTTCCTCTAGTTCTTCTGGTTCGCTTGGCTGGACTTTGGTGGTAGCGACAGTGATGTTGGGTTCGACATCGATAATCCTCTTCCCTCCTTTTGGATTTGATTCATAGTCTAAGTCTATCTCTGACTCAGAAGATTTCATCTCGACCACCAGTGATTGCTTGGAGCAACATTCTTCGGTGTCGTGCCAAGTTATTTTATGGTATTCACACCATTTTCGCGTGTCCTTCTTCGACTTCTAATTACCCTTCTTGGGTTGCAGCTTGGACTAGTTGTCCTAAGAGTGGCCATATTTGCTTCGTCCCTTGTGTTGTGGGTTGGGGACGACTTTGCCCTACTTCGGCTGTGAGGAGTTTGCAGATCCAAACTCTCGCCTCTTATGCTTAAATTTATGCTCGATTGTGACAACATATTTATAAGTCGCACCTAATGATGCGATGTCCATAAACTCAATTTCTGTTTGAATGTATCTATGCAGACAATCGTGGTATTTGAGCACCATATGTCATTCAGAGACTTTGATACCCAATTTGGTGTGCTGGGTATGGAAAATACTGATGAAATCTAGTACTATCTGGTCCCTTTCCTGACGCAGCATGGTCCATCTTGTGTACTGGTCCTTGTAGCTTCCAACATGGTAGTATTGTTCTTTATTGGCATGCCTGAAGGAATCTCATGTAGAAATGACCACAAATATTGTAGATTCCTCTAATGCCCTTTGCTCAGAGTAAGTATCCCACCAGTCCTTAACATGGGGGATGACCTTGAGGAGTACAAAAGTAATCTTTTCCATGTCAGAAAAATTATGGACTGAAAAATACCCTTAGAGCAGATTCAACCATTTATCTACAACATCTGCATTTATCAGTCCTTCAAATAATGGAATATCAAAATTTACTTGTACCTTGAAGGGGATTGCATGGCCGCTTGATGAAGTTGCATGGCCACTTGATGAAGATGCATGTCTTGTGGGCAACCACCGAAGGATCTGTGCAAAGTTATCCATCATTTCATTCCTTTGTCGCGCAAGGGCTTCCTCGAGCAACAACTTAAAATGATCTCCTCCTCCATCATCTTTCTTCTCGTCCCCCATGAGTTGTTTCCGGGCTCGACACAGTCGATCTTGCAAACACTCGTCTGGTTCGAGTCCCAACTTCTTGTACCCAGATCTTGTCGGGGACATGCACGAAGAAAAATAAATGAAGAGAGGACCGCTCTGATATCACTAATCTGAATTTATGAGCGGAACAAAATGAATAACAGACTGAATACAATAACACAAAGATACAAAGAACAACAACAGTTATCCAGTGAGCAGTGACTTCTATTGAATAAATAAAATAGGCTAAAACTATAAAACTGCAGAACTGAAAACAACTTGCTCGAATGGTGGTAGCTATCTCTGAGAAGAGATGTGGCTGCTATGCGCATCCGTCTAAGTAGAATGATTACAATGAGGCTCCGAAGGCCTTTTTAACATTACTCATGAATTCCAAAACCCTAGTCATCCAAAAACCTAACCCTAGGAGATGAAACGCCAAAAGTTATGTGGGCCCCGATGGGTAAGTTGGTACCTCAACTTCCCAGGGTTGTAACTTTTGCATACAACCTCCGTTTCAGGCACGTGATAGCCCGTTGGAAAGGTCTTTTCGAGAAATACACATTATGTCATCAAACTCTGACTCTGTTTACAATTTATCTCTGGTAATCCAAAAAAACATTGTTTAGGGCTCCAAAACGACCCTCGAAGTACATAAAGATGTACTGACATGAAAACTTCCAAAAAAACCCAGTTGGATTAGGTGGGCGGCCACCAATCTCAACCTGGAAGTTGTGCAGGGATTCAAACAACCCTGGAAGTGTAGAACCCACAATTACAAAGAATTATAGAAGAACATGATGAACTAAAACTGTCAAGATGAGTTAGTTGGAATAGGTGGGTGACCACCAATATCCACCTGGATCAATAGGCGACATACAAGGTAAGTTTGGGTTTCGAACCAACGACTTCACATAATAGAGTGCCTTAACAATACACTCCATCACCGATCACCCTACACCCCGGGGACCCCTTAGACTGAATTTTACATTTATTTGGCTTGTGAAATTATTCCAAGTCAAGTATTCTTGTAATTAACTAGGTTATTATTACTTTGAAATGCCCACAATAGTCTATTTCAAATTTGCATATTTGTAATTATGAGAAATTCAAGTGGTTGGGTTCCCATGTATCAAACCAACCAACTTACAATTTCTTTGTTTAAATATAAATATAATAAGAGTCAAGAGTGTTGAAATAATGTAACTGCAAAGAGCATTATTATTATTATTATTGATATATTATTCATAGGATCAATCCCCATTGTGGATTGATCATGTTGATTATTGTAATAAGACCAAATCCCCTTTTGCGGATTGGTCAAAAGACAATTGTAATAGGCAGAATAAGAAGTTGGCCCCAACAGATATTAAAGAAATTCAGAAATATAATGAAGGTGGGTTTACCCACCCAGTTTGAGAATTTGGCCATGCCAGTGAAGAGACACTTCACATGTGCCAGACTTGTATAAATAAAGGAGGCTAGCACCTCACTTAGACACAACTCACTTGTTCATTTTGAGAGACAAGTTCAGATCTACTACCAGAGAAGAAGGAGAGAGAGAGTGGCACATATCTAGGAGAGGACTTTTTGTATTAGCATAAGAGATCTCTTGGCATTGTATTGGCTATCTATATTAAGGAAGTTTTGATGGGTTTTCTTCCCCTAGAGGGTTTCCCAGGATAAATGTTGTGTCTCTTGTGATTGTGTATTTCTCAGTGATCTTGGATTATGCTATTGTTATCTAATGAAATGAAAACATCTATAATAATGGCGTAAACATTAACATGGTATCAGAGCCAAGTTGAAGGAAGCATCTTTCACAAGTGAAAAACGTCACGGTTATCGTACATGAAAATTAGGGCTTTTCGATGGTGAAGCTTTTTAGCCTTGAAATGATCTAGAAAAGTGCACCCTCCCATAAGGATCATTTTGGCACTCTCAGTGCAGCTTTTCAGTGGCTGGATCTCCCGAAAAGTGAAACCCTAGTTTCTCAAAGTACCAGAAAGCTAGTGTACCAGAAGTACCAGAGCACCAGAGGTACCAAAAGAACCAGTCCAGAAATCCGCATATCAAATTTGAAGGAGCAAAAGTTGGATTTTCTCAGATCCAAACACACCAGGCTACTCGCCTCAGCCAAGCGCACCTCCTAGTAAGATTAGTTTTTGATTTTGAGAACTTTCATTTTTCGGTCATTTTCCTAGCTCCAGGTAAAGATGTCTGCAAGTGTTAAGCTTGTTGATAAGTTAGAAGGAGTGGAAAACTTTTGTGCCTAGAAGTATGGGATTGGCCTCATTCTTGAAGAGAATGACCTAGCAAGATTCGTCAAAGAAGAATTACTGGAACCCGACGATGCTACAGAAAAGGTAAAGCATCAAAAGGACACAATAAGGGCCAAAATAATCATTGCAGATTCAATCAAAGACCATCTGATTCCTTATGTGTCATCTAAGAAGAC
This sequence comes from Picea engelmannii, assembly GCA_009831015.1. Classification (NCBI taxonomy): domain Eukaryota; kingdom Viridiplantae; phylum Streptophyta; class Pinopsida; order Pinales; family Pinaceae; genus Picea; species Picea engelmannii. The sequence continues at coordinate 131,872 of ML817794.1, read as the reverse complement.
CCCGAAATAAATGTTTGATGCCTTGACCAGACTATATGAAGGAAAGAACATAAACCAGAAGATGAATCTTAGAACTCAACTGAAGAATACAAGGATGCAGAAAGGAGAAATGATTTAGGAATACTTCTCCATAATCTCAGAATTCAAAGAACAACTAGAAGCTATTGGAGATACCATAGACGAAGATGAACTCATAATTATAGCCGTAAATGGTCTCACAATACCTTGGGATGCTTTCATCCAAACAATATGTGCCAGAAAGGAGAAACTGAAGTTTGACAGTCTATGGGAAGAATGCATCCAAGAAGAAACAAGAGTAGCGAATCGGGAAGCGTTACTAGCTAAGGATGATGATCAAGCCCTAGCTACTCACACCAAAGGAGGAAGGAAGAAACCCTACTTCCAAAAGGAGACTCATAAAGAGCCTCAACAATCAAATAAATTCAATCATAAAGAATCTCATCCAAGGATATTTTAGAAGAGAGGACAACGAAAGGAAAGAGACTCTTCATCTGTACAATGCTATCATTGTGACAAGATGGGACACATTGTGAAGTTTTTTCCAGCCAAACGAGAATAATACAAGAGAAAACATAAGAGGCTCCATTCCCATGTAGTCGAAGATGAAGAGCCACCCGCAAAGATGATAAGAGAGGAGATCAAAGACCATGTCTTGATCTCAGCCTTCTCAGGATCTATAACACCTAGAGAGGACACTTGGCTCATTGATAGTGGTGCATCCAAGCACATGACGGGACAAAGAAACATTCTCTCTTGTATCTCAGAAAATAAGTTTTCTCAGAAAGTGACACTTGGAGATGATTACCAATATCCCATCAAGGGAGTGGG
>ML817794.1:106359-119768 GCA_009831015.1 Picea engelmannii | reverse complement strand
TTGAGTAGCTCATAAATAGATTGCATGCATGCTCATTAACATAGTTGCATGCATGTGCCTGTGACCCCATGAGGAAATTTGTTGGCATGTTTCCAACAATCTCCACGACAAAAATTTCCCTGATATATCATGCCCTTAATTAATTCATTGCCTTTTCTGCAAGCCAAGAGAAGCTAAACATCGTTGTAACTTCTCTAACAAAACTGGTTTCGTAAACCTGTTTACAAAATTCACTTTTGTATGGACATTTTCCAAAGACACTCCACCTTCATCAACAACCTGTCTTACAAAATGGTACTTAAAAGAAATATGCTTCGTCTTACTTTGATAAGTTATATTTCTAGCCAAATGAATAACACTTTGGCTATTGTAAAATACTTTCACCTTGTCCTGCATCCTTCCAAACTCACCCAATAAACCCTGTAAACAAATTGCCTCCTTACATGCATGTGAAACAACCATATACTCTGCCTTTGTAGTGGATAAAGTGACTACGTTTTGAAGCTTTGACATCCAACTAGTAGGTCCTCCTGCAAGAGTAAAGACATATCCTGAAGTGGATCTCCTTTTGTCCAAGTCACCTGCAAAATTAGAATCTACATAATCACAAACTGAATCTCTGGAACCATCATAGGTGATAGAATAACTTTTTGTGCCTCTAAGATATCAAAGCACCCATTTCATTGCTTCCCAATGCGCTTTTCCTGGATTTGTCATGTATCGAATGACAACACCAACTGCATCTGAAATATCTGGTCTAGTACTCACCATTGCATACATCAAACTTCCCACTGCATTACCATATGGTACACGAGACATATAATCCTTTTCTTCATCATTACTAGGACATAAACCTGAAGAAAACTTGAAATGGGAAGCCAAAGGGATATGTATGGGTTTCACATTATTCATAAAGAATCTCATAAGTATTTTCTCCACATACTTCTGTTGTGATAACCACAACTTACTATTTTTCTTGTCTCTGTGTATCTCCATGCCTAAGATTTGTTTTGTTGCTCCTAGATCCTTCATATGAAATGCCCTAGCCAACTGAGCCTTTAACCTGTTGATTTCGACCATGCTCTTGCTTGCCACAAGCATATCATCAACATATAACACCAAAATAATGAACATGCCATTTTCCAACTTTTTAAAGTAAACACAATGATCATATTCACTCCTTGTAAAATCTAGTCTCACCATGAAGGAATCAAAATTCTTGTACCATTGCTTGGGAGACTGTCTCAGGCCATACAATGACTTCTTGAGTTTGCAAACAAACCTCTTATTGCGATCTTGAACAAACCCTTATGGTTGTTCCATATATATATCCTCATCCAAATCTCCATGTAGAAATGTTGTTTTAACATCTAGTTGCTCTAACTCAAGATCAAGTAAACCAACTAGTGCTAACATAACACGAACTGAAACAAGCTTCACAACTGGTGAAAAGATCTCATGAAAATCAATACCTTCCTTTTAAGAATACCCTTTTTCTACCAGTCTTACTTTATACCTTTTGACTTTATCATGAGCAACCTTTTTCAGTTTGTAGACCCACTTACAGCCGACAACCTTCCTGTCCTTTGGAAGTTCTACCAGGTCCCATGTTTTATTCCTTTCTAAGGCATCCATTTCTTCTTTCATAGATTTCTTCCATTGAGCACTTTCAGATACCTTAATTGCTTCTTGAAAACAACTAGGTTCTCCATCAATAGAAACTAAAGCCACAGATGAAACATAATCGTCATACCTTGTAGGAGGAATCCTGACACGTGAATATCTCCTCAGAGATGGTTGAGGCATATCCTCAATTTCCTGGATATTTTCTGCATCTACATCTTCATCTTCTTCTTCTTCTTGAACTTCTTCATGCTCATGCCTTTTTGAAGATGGTTGAGTTTCTAACTAAATTTTATGAACTTGCGGTACTTGTTCTTGTCTCACTTCAACATCTACCAATTCTGATTTTAAGAGCGAGGATTCATCAAATACTACATCTTTGTTTATGATGAGTTTATGGGCAGTAGGATCCCATAGTTTGTACCCCTTAACTCCATCACCATAAAAAACAAAGACATATTTCTTTGATCTAGGATCTAACTTAGAATGTTGATCTTTAAAAATAAGAGCATAAGCATCACAACCAAATATTCTCAGATTTGAAAAATCACACGAAAGACCTATCCATACCTCTTCTGGAATATTACAGTTTATTGCAGTTGATGGTGACCTATTTATCAGATAGCATGCTATAAGAGCTTCTTATGCCCACAATTCTTGCTGCATCTTGGCATTACTGAGCATGCTCCTTGCTCTCTCTAGAAGAGTCCTAGTCATGCGTTCAACAACACCATTCTGCTGAGGAGTATAAATTGTGGTCTTATGTCTTTCGATCCCAACTTCCTTGTAATAATTCTCAAATTCCACAGATGTGAACTCACCTCCATTATCCGTCCTTAAACACTTGATTGACCTGTCAGTGCTCTTTTCAACCAAATCTCTGAATTGCTTAAAATTATTAAATACATCAGCTTTTCTTTTAAGTAAATAGACCCAAACCTTCCTAGAGTAATCATCTATAAATGTCAAAAAATATGACGATCCTCCAAGAGAAACTGCAGGGGATGGTCCCCAAACATTGGAATGAGTGTAATAAAGGATACCTTTGCTTATATGCCTTCCTTCTTTAAACTTATGTCTACATTGTTTTCCAAAAAAACAATACTTGCAGAAATTCAAATTCAGAAATTTCAAACTTGGAAGTGACTTACGATCAACCAGTGCCTTAAGCCCTTTCTCACTCATATGACCCAAACGTTGATGCCATAGACAAATAGAGTCACTTGCATCTTTAGATGCTACCACTGCTTGATTTACCTATGTGCTTCCTTCAAGCTGATAAAGGTTCCCGATCCTCTTTGTCTTCATGACTACTAAGATGCCTTTGGACACCTTCAATACTCCACCTTGAGTTGTACTCTTGTAACCAACAGAATCTACAAATCCCAAAGATATCAAGTTATTTCTTAGTTCGGGAACATGCCTTACATCTATTAATGTTCTTACAGAACCATCATGCATTCTAATCTAGACGCTACCAACTCCAACAATTTTACAAGAAAAATCATTTCCCATAAAATCAACACCATAATCAATAGATTGGTAAGTTGAGAACCAATTTATATGAAGACACGTGTGGATGGATGCACCAGAATATAAAAACCAATGTTGATGTTGATGTGAAACATCACAAGTAGACAATACCTCATCAACCATACCTGAACTTGTTTTAGCTACATTAACTTCCTTTGATTCTTTTGTAGATTCCTCCTTGGATGCATTCTGTTTTTTCCAACAATCCTTCTTGAGATGCCCAGATTTGCCACATAACCAACATTTATGCTTACTCTTCTTGCCTCTTGACTTAGACCTTGACATACCCCTCTGAATTTTCCCTCTTTCTGTAGATCGACCTCTGACCACCATTGCTTTTGTTGTTGAGGTTTCTTTACCAAATGTTTTCCTTATCTCCTCAGACAACAAATCTCCCACAATAATGTCATAATCAATGGCATCTTCTTTCATCCGCAAGCTGTACAACTGCCTATTCAAGAAGATTATGTTTAATAAGTTCTTTGTCATATATGACTCTCTAGTTTAGTCCACAAGCCTATTGTTTTCATCTCTTCAACGATGTTAAAAAACACCTCATCTGCCAGACACAAAAGAATAGTATTGATGGATCTTGCATCCAAATCCTCCTAGTCCTCGTTGTCATGCTTGTCGGTTTCTTTAACTTTACATCCAAGGCCTTTTGCAATCCTTATTGCACAAGCAGATCTCGCATCTTGAGCTTCCATAGCGCAAAGCTATTCTTACCATTGAACTTTTCCACCTCAAACTTGGAACTCTACACTTTCGCCATTAGTAGAAACAACCGTCCACTTCAATCGACTCGGCTCGGATCGACTCTTCGATCTAGTGACCGGATTCTCTTCTCCTTCTCTCTCTGCTCCTTCAACTCTAAGCTTTGATACCACTTGTAAGGTAGAAGAAGCAAAACATAGCATATAACAGAGCATAAAATAAGCAAGATCAAACTCGCATTAAACCAAGCACATCAATCATACACTTGACACAATGATTTTATGTGGAAACCTAATGAGGGAAAAAACCACAGGCAATGATTATCGATATTCTTATTATTCAAGGGAGAATTACAATTGTCTTCATATGCATACAATCATCCTCTCCTCACACACTTTGCTCTCTGCTCCTTGCACACGCTTGCACTCACATTTTACTCCACCTCTATGGGTATTCTCACATATATAACATCTATCACTCAGTTCTACAAACTGATCATGAATAGATCACATATTTACATGAGCAGTTCATAAATATATTGCATGCATGCGCATTAACATAGCTGCATGCATGTGCATGTGCATGTGACCGCATGAGGAAATTCGTTGGCATGTTTCCAACAGATAGATGATGTTTTAGATCTCTGAAGTTTGAAATCCTATACATGCCCAAATATGGGGTCTCGTTACAGTTTATAAACATCTTCTTGGCCAAAAATTAATCATCACCATCTGCCTCTTTAGCGTCCCAATGTGTCGCCTCCACTACATTGAACTCTCTTCGTGTGAATGCATGGTGATACCAATATGAGTCGTGGGCTTGGAGAGAAAGCACTCGTATTACAACAAGAGCTTCTTATGCCTCATGGAATAAACCATACTTGAGTCAAATTGTTCATGGAGGAGAGGTATGCTTGAGCCCGGGTCTAGCAGACCGTGGTAGGGTTTTCTTAAGCACACGACTATTTACAATCATTTTGTTTCCACTGAAGTGGTAAGAAAGGCGCGAGGGGAGTTCAGACCAGCATCGATCCATGAAATGGCACCAATAGTGATGTACAATGCCCTCCACTCTTATGCCATTCATGTTAGATGATCAACAATCCTCTGTAAGCATTGTTCTTCAAGTGCTTATCAACGAGCATATTCATAAATTTCACTAGATGACAACTCTCATTTATGTTTGCTAATTTTTAATAAATAGGGAGAAATTCCCTAGAAAAAGTCCTTAGAAAGACAATTATCAAACATCAACCTTTGAATGTTGCAATGGGTCGATTATCTAAATGTGATTTGGGGAGGTGAGGTATCAAAATATGCTTCTATTCTAGTAAGAGAACCGACAACATACCGAGCTCTTTCATTCTCTTAAACTTCTTCTGCTTAGTGCAATTCAAAACTCGTCCATTGCCATTTGTTTCCATTGATGTTTATTGCCTCGTCCATAAGTGAGTGGACTTGTTGTGATATATATCTCCTTGGAATACTTCTTTATCAAGGAATAGGTTCTAGATCTATATACACGCCCTCCAGTCATACCACAACTCCATGCTCATGGACATCACACGCTAAAACAACTGCATTGTAAGTTTACTTGCCCTTTTTTTTAAATCAAGTTGAATTAATTGTAAATGGGTGCATTTTTGGTAGAAATGGACACCCCTCATTCATTGAGTCTACATTGTAAATTTTGATTTTGAAAGGATGGAGTTGCAAGAAACCTCGTCACATATATTTATGTATTTAATATGGCTTGAGTTGAGGAGCTGTTAGAGTTACAAAACACTCTATTCCTCTCTTCTGCGGACAATACAGTCACCATTGAAAAAACCACTTTGTAGTCTGTTGTAACATGCTTGCAAGTTTCACAAGACAAAGCAACATTGCTGCAAACCTAGACTTGTCTTATTCATGATGCACTTGAGCGAATTTTTTTTCGACAACATTCTAAACAAATACCTATTTAGAACCCTCTTTTTGAAGATGAAGAAGATGATGATGCCAATATAGATCAACGACTAGCGCAACAACAACTCAGTGAGCCAGCTCCAACTCCATATTCAAATATAGATGAAGATCAACTTTCTCTTTCCAAGCAGATCATCAGACCTTGGGAAGAAATAAAAATCAATAGACACAGTACCAGTATCGGTCCTCAGATATGAAAAGGATGCCAACTTTCATAATGAAGATTGCAAATGTGTTGAACCTGCACATAATAGATGTAGCTAAATAATAATATACACATTTGCAGAGAGAATTGGAGAAAGAAGAAGGAGAGAAAGAACGAAAGAATTATCATTAACCATTGTGAATAATGAATAATTTACACATGATATACTCTGTATAAATCAATGAGTGTTCACTAAAGGAGAACCAATGTGCCATAGTGGTGGTCTAGAGTGATCTGGACACACACCAACAGTTACGGGAGTGAACTGCCACCTAGTTGAGTTAACTAGTCAACTATTCTTCAATTAACTGACTGGACAAATAGTAGTGAGGAGTTAACTTAGGGAATCAAGGGTAATGCACCAGTCTGGTGATGATACCAAGGCAAGGTCGAATTAACATGGTGATGATCCCAATGTTGCATGGTGACAAAGCCAATGTAGCATCTAAAATCAACTCAACTAATCAAACTGAAGTGTCAACTGAAAGAGAATATTCTCCAGGTGGAATATTCTCCCCTAAAATATAAGAGACTGGATAATGCCTAATTATGACTAATAAAAAAGGAAAAACCTTAGGAAAAAGAAATCCTAGGTGTGTGTGAAGTAACTCCAACACCCCCCTAGAACATCACTATGGTGGAAATAAAGAATGGGTCCTGGCAACAAGGCCATGTTAGGTACCCAAATACAAAAGATACACTGAAATAAAGTGAGGAAAAAGGGAAAAATTCATGGGAAAACCCCCCCTCAAGGTACAATGTATGTAAAAAGTAGAACTATAGTTACTAGGCAATTGTGTCCTTCACTCCAAGACGACTTCGCAGAGAATGGAACTTCTGCTTAGTGAAGGTCTTGGTGAAGATGTCTATTGTATGCTCTGCTGAAAGAAATAACTATAAGTTGATGATCCCCTCGTGTACTAAGTCTCGGATGTAGTGCATGTGGATCTCAATGTGCTTCGTCTGCTACCTTTGAACTAGATCTCTGCAGAACTTCAGAGTGCTCTGGTTGTCACACCAGATGAAGATCGACCGATGAAACTGAATTCCCAACTCACTGAGAAAATGTTGTAGCCACATAGCCTAAATGGTTATGTTAACTACCCCTCTGTACTCTGCTTCAACTGGAGATAGAGCAATGGCATCTTGCTTCTTACTTGACCAACAAATAGGCCCAGAACCAAGATTGAGTGAGTAACCAGATGTGGACTTGCGATCAATGCTATCACCAATCTAGTCGGAATCAGTAAACTCGATGAGATCTAATGTAGAGTCTGTTTCATAATGAATCCCAAAAGTGATGGTGCCCTGTATGTATTGAAGGATACAATTTGCATCTTTCCAATGTAGCTCATGCGGCTACTACGTGAGATTGGAAATTGCACCAACTACATATGAGAGGTCTGGTCTAGAGTGTGTGAGATACAACAAGATCCCCACTAGCTGTCTGTACAGTGTGTTGTCAACCAGTGGAGTCTCCCCACTATCCTCAAGTTTGACTCTTGATAGGAAAGGAGTCGGAGCAGACTTGCAGTCTGTCATGTGAAATCTCTCAAGGAGATATCATGCATACTTGGCCTGAGACAGTTTGATGCCTGATGCATCCTGACTGATCTCGAGTCCAAGGAAGAAGTGTAGCGGACCCATATCCGTCATCAAAAAGTTGTCATGTAGAATCCTCTTGACTGCAACAATTGCTGAAGTCAAGCACCCAATGATCAACAAATCATCGACATATAGAACTAAAAGTAGAAGTGAATCAACCGTCCTGAGCATGTAGACATTCGGGTCTGATTTACAACATACAAAGTTCTGTGACAATAGGTAGGAATACATCTTGGAATACCATGCCCTCAGAGCCTGCCTTAGGCCATAAAGGGACTTCTTCAGTTGACAGACCAAAGATGAGTCCTGCATAAATCCCTGGGGCTGCTCCATATAGATCTCCTTAGAGAGATCACCATTAAGAAATGCATTCTTCATGTCCATCTGATGAGCTTCCCATCCCTTGGCTGCCACAATGGAAAGTGTCAATCATATGGAATCCATCTTCGCTACTGGAGCGAAGGTCTCATCATAGTCAATACCATGCACCTGTTGAAATCCTTTGGCGACAAGCCTAGCTTTGTATCTGCTAATCTATCCATATGATGCGCTCTTGGTCCTGTAGACCCATCTGCATCTGACAAGTTTCCTCCCAGAAGGAAGGGAAACAAGATCCCAAGTCTGGTTCTCGAGGAGGGATTTGCACTCCTCCTGCATGGCAGATTCCCAAAAGGGATTTCAAACAGCCTCACCATAAGACTGTGGATCTGAAGACTGAACCAAGAAAAGATGCATGGAGGGAAATGGTTCAGTGGAAGTGAGTGCAATAGGAGGCTCCTCGAAATCAGATCGAGTCCTCCTAATATTGGTTGGATCACCAACGATATCCCCTGCATCCTGAAGAGTAGTCTTTTCCCACTTGGGCCTTTGCTCTGGCTTTGCAACTGCATTTGGATGCTCTGACTCTGCATCTTACTGTACTGATTCTGAATCTGAATCATCCGAGTCCTATGAATCATAATTATTTGAAGAAGAGTCGGCATGTGCATGCTCATCATCTCGGACAGGTGGAAGAGTGAAGGTGTCTGCATGCGGTTGCCGAGGTACATGCGAGACACTTTCCTCGAATTGGAAACTATGCTCAATGATGAGACGGTATGAGGAAAGATAAATAAGTCAATATCCCTTCACACCGTCGGGGTATCCAAAAAAAATTCACTTAGTGCTCCGTGGATCAAGTGCCTTCCTCTTTTCAGAGGGAATCCGGGCCCATGCACGTGAACCAAAAATGTGAAAGTGGGTCACTTCCATTTTGAGGCCGCTCCAAGCCTCGTAGGGGGTATTATCCTTGAAATATCTATGGGGATATATATTTTGGATGTATGTTGAACAATTAAGTGCTTCGACCCATATTCTCTGTGGTAGAGACTTTGCATGCAAGATGCAAGATGCCATCTCCTTTAGAGATCTGTTTTTCTGCTCAACAACTTTGTTTTGTTGCAGAGTATAGGGAACTGTATGCTACAACTGAATCCCTGCCTCATGGAAAATATTATGGATCTCATGATTTACATACTCTCCTCCGTTATCAGTTCAGAGAAATTTGATCTTCTTTCTGGACTATGTCTCAACCAGGGCTTTGAAATCTTTGAGGTGTTTAAAGACCTCAGATTTTTGCCTGAGAAAGAAGATCCATGTAAAACATGAGAAATGATAAAAAAAAAGTGAGAACAAACCTGGCTTTGCTGATGAATGGATGCGTAAAGGGACCCATAAGGTCATTGTGGATCAGATATAAAGTTGGGAAGGCTCTTTGAGACTTTCCCTTGTTGAATTTCTCTTGAGGGTGTTTCCTGAGAGCACATCCCTCACACACTCCCTTGGAGAAATGGATGTTTGGTAGACCATCAACCAATATTTTCTTGCTAAGTTGTTGCATGTATCTGAAATTCAAATGTCCAAACCTTTCGTTCCATATCCTACTACTTTCATCATCATGAGTAAGCAATAAAGCAAAATCAGGTTCAATGAATTCAGAAAATGTATACAATCTAGACTGATGATTTACCTCACTGGTAGCAACCCTAGAGTTGGTTTGCATGTCGTAGATTTCCATGGAATTTGGTGTGAATATGAATTTGTTTCCGGTGCCATAATTCTTCATCTGATACATGCAGAGAAGGTTGACAGAAAGCTTGGGAACATGAAACACATTCTCGAAGCTTCCATTGGTGAGTTCAATCCTTCCTTTGTCGGCGACTTCGGCAAAAGAGTTGTCCCCCATTAGAATAAGAGGAAACTTGCATGCATCCAAAGAAGAATATACTGCTTTTGATGCAACCATATGATGCGATGCTCCTGAATCAACGATCCAAGCATCGGGAGAGGAGTTGATGGCAATCAAGGCATGGCTAGAATTTCCTTTCTTCAGATTCAGATCTTCTGGCTTCTTCTTATTGGCACCCTCGGGGATGCGATCTCCAAGCTTGTTTTGCTGAAGTATTTGAGACATTAGATCTATTTGTTTTTTCATGCATGTAGATTCCGAATGGAATCGTTTGTGACAGTACATGCATTTCTCTCCTTTTCTTCCCTTTTCCCTTTTGGATTCGGAGGCATCGATGAAGGGTTTTGTGTACCCTTCCTTCTTCGGATGAGCTTTCCATTTATCTCTATCTTTAGATTTCTTATATTTGTGGCTGCCATCATGCACAGTGAGTGCATGCTCCCTTGGGCCTTTGATTGTGCCCATGTTGATGAGCTTGGTTTGCTCTTGTGTCAGGGATTCGATAAAATCCTCAAGAGAAGGCATCTTCCAGGTGGCTCCAGAGGCGAATCTGACATAATGGAAAGTGGATATGAATACAGAGAATTCAATACCCAAATTGGAGAGAATGGTGAGAACCATTTGTTTCTCCTCCTTCAACTTATAAACCCCGCAAGCTTTGAGTTGCGACAATAAATCCTTGAATTTTGTAAAGAAATCTTGGATATTGTCGAAGCTTTTTGGATCCATTGTGAGCAGCTCCACCTTCAGCATATGTCCCCTCATCTCATCCTGTTTTCCAAAGAGCCCTTCCAAGGTGGTCCAGGCTTCATTGGGAGTCTTACATGAAGATATGTGAAAAAGGAGATCAGGAGAAATAACACTGCAAATTGTTCCGATTGCCTCATCCATGCGATTTAAGTACTTGGATTTGTATATGGGTGATGTCGGTTCTGTATCTATATTCAAGGTTAAACTGTACAACTCTCTGGTTCAAAGATGTATGGATATTTTCTCCTTCCATGCAAAATAGTTGTAAGGTGTAAGAATGAATTCTTTTTGGAAATCCATCTTTCCGCTGTCTTCAATCTCTTGTACCTGCAAAACATTTTGGTGTAGATTTTTCTTAGTAGTCCGTCGGCTATTATACCATGTAAATGTTTTGACCCTGCACATAATAGATCTAGCTAAACAATAATACACATATTTGCAGAGAGAATTGGAGAAAGAAGAATAAGGAGAGAAAGAATGAAATAATTCTTATTAATCGTTGTGAATAACGAATAATTTACACATGATATACTCTGTATAATTCAATGAGTGTGCACTGGAGGAGAACCAATGCGCCATAGTGGTGGTCTATATTGATCTAGACACACACCAACAATTATGGGAGTGAACTGCCACCTAGTTGAGTTAACTAGTCAACTAGTCTTCAGTTAATTGACTGAACAAAGAGTATTGAGGAGTTAAATCAAGGAATCAAGGGTAATGCGCCAGTCTGGTGATGATAACAAGGAAATGTCAAATTAGCATGGTGATGATCCCAATGTTGCATGGTGACAAAACCAATGAAGCATCTAAACTTAACTCAACTAGTCAAACTGAAGTGTCAACTAAAAGAGAATATTCTCTAGGTGGAATATTCTCCCCTAAAATATAAGAGACTGGATAATTCTAATTATGAATAATAAATAAGGAAAAACCTTAGGAAAAATAAATCCTAGGTGCGTGTGAAGTAACTACAATACAGATTACACCAAACCAATCCATTTCTAGAGTGTTGGACTCCTTCAAGAAAGTTCAGGCTCACTTGCTCCAATTCAAGAGAAAATTCCAATATGCCAACATTATCAATGAGTTGGCCACATGGAAGATCAGTGCTTCGATATCCATCCTTACGAGCATTGTGGATAGCATGATAATCCTTCAGATAGGTGTTTCAAACAAAATACATCTGCAAGAATAAATAACCACTTTGGGTGGATGGCTTCTTGGCGATGGTCATCAATAATCAAGAAGATATGTCACTCATACCGACAAATTCACTCTCGAGTATTGACATGTATTATAGTGGACATATTTCCGTCTTCTCACCTTTCCCCTGACATGGGGGAACACCATCCTAGTTTCGAAGTCTTATCAATCAAGCAGTAATAAGCGAGCGTGATTGTAAGCTAGTGTGATTGGTTTGTGGTTTTCCTTAAACCACCACTTAGTAGAAGACTTACAGCTTCTGCTAGAAAATGGTTTGTGGTTTCCCTTAAGCCTCCACTTGGTAGAATATTTTTAGCTGTTAGGGTTAACCTTGAATTGAGAATGAGTCAAAGTGGTTTAGGTCTCAGTGCATGGTTTTGAGCACATGGTAATGATGGCTTGTGGTATTTTATGCCTTAGAATGCATGTGAAGAAGAGTTTATAAGGCTTGTAAGGATCCATTGTAAAGCGGCCTCGAGGTGAGTGGTGGCTAGCTCACTTGGCCCAGCTTGGCCGATTTAGGTCAAGGTAAATAATAGATCTATTATTAGGATGATTTTTCCTCATAGGGGTTTTCCAGGATAATTGTTTGTTTATGTGTATGGTTGCTTGTGTATTATTATTTTTCTCTCACAAATATATTTTATTATGCTTGTTTAAAACCCAAGAATTGGTATAAGAGCCATAGGGTTTCAAATTCAAAGAAAGAACAACATGTTGTTGTGGTTGTGTTGCATCCTTTTGCGAGTGGAAGATTCGAGAAGATATGTAGATGTTTTGTTTTAGCCACCATATGGGTTGATAATTATGCAATGCCACTATGAGTTTCGAAGGGAAATCAATCATTAAAGGGAAAATAAAAATTTCCCAGCCACAAAGGGAAAACTACTATCCATTGTTATTATGAGTTGTTGGTAGTCACCTAAGAGAGTGGTCATTATTTTCAAGAGTTGTGGTGGTGATGGCATGTTTAATTACGATGAAAATGTGGTTATAATGGTGGTTTCAACAAGTTTTGGTAGTTGGATCAAAGGTGGATAGACTGTAAGAGAAAATATCGTCGAAGAGGAGGAGCCTCGTGAGTTGTGAAGATCAGTGGTGAGATCAAGGTTAAAATTGGGATGCCAAGTGTAAAAGAGATGGCTATGCTCCTTAGTCCATGGATGTAATATCCCCAAAGACGAGCCCTGTTGTAATCATGTTTATGAATTGTAAATCATGTTTTGTAGGTTGGTGAGCCAAGTATTGATAAGCTGATGGACTTATGTGTTTATTAGGTTGGAGAGCCTAAGTGTTGGGCTCCGGATTTATAACATTTTCTTGTTGTTTCTTGAAGATATTAATTACTCTCCTGAAGAATTTTGTTTAACAAAGGGCATTCTTTCTATGTTATTCATGTTCTGTTACACATATATGTTCCATTGCAGACAGAAACTATGAAGTGCTTCCAAAACCACAAATGAGCGAAGAATTCAACTATAATGTGGATGCACTGTCACCTCTTGGTGCAAATACGGTAAAGGGCAGACAAGGAGTAATTTATCTCTGGGCAAAGTTACCAAGTGGTGCTGTTGAAGTT
>ML817794.1:50263-75816 GCA_009831015.1 Picea engelmannii | reverse complement strand
TAGTCAAGGATTCCCTTACCTTGGGTGGAGCTTAGTCCCAGCTCGGGGTGACCCACTGTTGAGCATGATGAGAAGTGAGGTCTAAGGCTGGGAGGTTCGTTGGAAGTTTGCACGTGGTTGGTGGAGTTACTACAGTTTCAAAGATAATTATATGCATGTGTTTAATTTCAATTAAAATGCATGTCTACGATGCTCGCAATATTATCATGTATTCCGTTGCGATGATATTTACTGTTGATTCCATTAATTCTGTATGTTAGTAGTAATTATATGTTTATTCTGTTAAGCCATTTAACTTCATTTAAATGCATACTATATAAGTATGATAATGTTTTCACGTAGTAGCATTGCCTGACAAGTGGGTTGATGGTCGGGGACGTTACAGTATGGTACCAGAGCCCAAGGTCTCAACGTTGAGCCTATATGGGTCGGATGAGTGGTCTTTGGACCCAATCTTTCGAGAGGAAATTGTGTCTAGAGGACTAATTGCAAACCTTAGAATGTTTCTGAGTGCCAATGGGTTATTGGGTCGTGTATGAAGCTCAAGAGAAGTAACAGTAGAACAAAACCGCAGTCGGTGTGGTATTTGACCACAAAGAGGGAGGGCGCTCAAAACTTGGGGTGTTGGATCTGTAGGATCTATTCAGAAATAAAGGAAAAACCTTTACGACCATTAGATCCGGAGAAGGCGCTAGGAGGATATCCGAGAAGCCTTTCGGGAGTTCGACTGTCAGGAAAAGTGGGGTGTGTTGAGGTACAAACCCCCAAAACTTGAAACTCCGAAGTCCCGAGAAGATCTACACTGTAGATCTGGGAAAAATATCTCGTCCGTTGAATCGATCAGAAGAGTAGAGAGTAATTTCAGGAGTTCGACTGTCGGGAGAAGTGGGATGTGCTGATGCACAAACTCCCAAAACCCGAAATTGTGAAATCCTGAAGAGATGAAGTAGTGGGTCACGTTGATGTCACCTGGATGGATGTGGACCCATGGGATGTCTACCATGTGCCAGTGGGACCCGAAGGAAACGTATACGTAGTGGGGACAGATGGTGTCACCTTAGGTAACGTGGACCTTCTTAAGTACACCACGTGTCACCACCGTGGTTGGTGAAAACTGTGTTGTGGGTCCGGTGGTTAGAAAGGTTGAAAGTTCGAAAGTCGGGAGTTGGAGAGGGAAGTGAGTGTGAGAGCCTCCAGGACCAAAATCCCGAAACCCCAAAACCCGAAACCTCAAAGTTCCGATTAGAGAACCTTGAGATCTAACACTTGTTCATGACCCATGGTCACGTGGGTTGGGAAACTGAGAGAAAAAGGGCTAAGGCCTGAGTGCACTACAGAGCCGAGCATAGCTCGGAAAATTCATGGAAACTGAGCGTTTTCTTGAATCAAGTTGTTTATGAATGTCGTGGACTTTGTTAAAGAATAATGACCTGACAAATTCCAGTTGTCTGCACATTGTGATGTAGAATTTCAACAAGCACCAGAACCGAATAGAATTTCCACTGAGTGCAAAAGAAATGGAAAGGGAACAGACTGC
Organism: Picea engelmannii; assembly: GCA_009831015.1. NCBI lineage: Eukaryota > Viridiplantae > Streptophyta > Pinopsida > Pinales > Pinaceae > Picea > Picea engelmannii. Next base: position 74,279 of record ML817794.1, on the reverse strand, counting down.
TTCCAGTTCCGAGGACGAAGAAAAAGGAATGGATGTTTATTTGGGAGTTGAAGGATTGAACTCCAATGGCAATGGAGAAGAGATAGATAAGGAAGGAAACATAAGGAAGATCATTGAAGGATTGCAAAAAGATTCCCAATCTCACTGAGCAGATAGCAGAAAGCTCAGAAAGGCTCAGGAAAAACAAGGAGAATTCAACATAAAGTTGTTAAAGATTTTGGAGAGAATAGAAAAGAAGTTGGATAAGGAGAGTGACTTGAGAAGAACAAGGAGCCACCAGACTTCTAAGGAAATAAGGTCAAGGAGTGTGGGTAGAAACCATCATCACTCCCAAGGTTGCTCCAAGAGAAATACACATAGTAGTTCAAGCCCATCTCGTACCAAAAAACACAGGAGATCTGGAGTGGATGAATTGAAGGGAGAGATGAACAAGATTAAGCCTCCTATGTTTGATGGAGAACATCAGAAGGAGGAAGATGTGAAAACATGGTTGCTTGCTATGAGGAAATACTCCCAACTAAAGAATTATTCCTCTCATGCGGAAGGAAGAATTTCTATGTATCAACTGAAAGGAAAAACATCGATGTGGTGGGATCAACTTGTGCAGGTGTAGCACATTAGAGAGAAAGATATCACTTGGAAAGAATTCAAGAAGTATTTCAAGAAGAAGTATTTGACTAAGAGATATTATGACAGAAAGATGAAGGAGTTCTTCAAACTCAAGCTAGGCAGCATGACCATTGATGGGTATGAACGTAGGTTTTTGGAATTGCTAAAGTATGTTTCGTTCATCAAAGAAGAAATCGTCAAGATTCAAAGGTGTCTGAGTGGACTACCACCTTCCATCGGTGACAAGATCCAATATGATGACCATAAGACCATGGAAGAAATGTTAAGAAGAGCGAAATGATTATATTAGCAGCAAAGAGAAAAGATTACCTTTCAGAAGGCTTGGGACGACCAGACGAAGTTCAAGAAAGAACAGAGGCAGAAGGGAAACAAACCTCCCTTTTTCAGAAATAGTCCTCAAGGACAGCGATCATTTAGAGAGTCGAGAATGGATGAAGTAGGGGAACAAAGGCCAAGACAAACGCCCATTCAGTGTTGAGGCTATCAGGGAAACCATAAGTATAGAGATTGTCCCTACAAAAATGGCAAAGTGAGAGTTGTCCATAATGTTTAGCAAGATGAAACAGTGGAGGACATGGGCAGTATAATGCCAAGGATCTATGCAACCCTGGACAACAAGCAAGTTGAATTTCAGTCACACATGATTGAAGTAGAAGGTATGATTAACAACCAACCATTTACTATTTTAATTGATTCATGGGCTAGCCATAGTTATGTAGATCCTAGAGTGGTGGAAAGTTTTCATTTGTCAAGAAGCAAACATGAAAAGTATTAGTTAGTGCAGTTGGCTACAGGAACCAAGAGAAAAGTCATTGAGTTAGTTAAGTCATGTCCAGTGGATATGAAGGGACTGAGCACAAAGGCTAAATTGAATGTTATACCTTTAGGGTCTTATGACTGTTTAATTGGGATGGATTGGTTGGACCAGTACCATGCCATCTTGGACTGTCGTAACAAGGCATTCACTTTCCTGGATGAGGAAGGGAATCATAAAACATTCCAAGGAATTCCCAGAGCTGTTGCTATCAAAGAAATAACAACAATGCAGCTGAAGAAGTTCTACAAAAAAGACTGTCAATTATTTGCAGCTCATGTGGAGGGGACACCTAAGGATAATGTGTCTAGTATTGGAGATCATGTGGTGCTAAAGGATTTTGAAGATGTATTTCAAGAGGTACCCGAATTACCCCCGAAGAGAGATATTGATTTCTCTGTAAACTTGATGCGTGGAGCAGCTCCAGTGTTGAAAGCTCCTTACAGAATGAGTACGCCAGAGTTGAAAGAGTTGCAATTGCAACTTGAAGAGCTTCTGAAGAAGGGCTACATATGCCCAAGTGTGTCACCTTGGGGAGCCCCGGTCCTGTTTGTGAAGAAGAAAGACAAAATGCTGAGATTGTGTATCGATTTCAGACAATTGAAAAAAGTGACTGTAAAGAACAAGTATCCTTTGCCGAGGATTGATGACCTCTTCGATCAGTTCAAGGATGTGAATGTATTTTCGAAGATAGACCTCAGGTCGAGCTATCACCAAGTAAGGATAAAGGATGAATACATCGACAAGACCACCTTTAGAACAAGGTATGGTCATTACGAGTTCATAGTGGTGCCGTTTGGGTTGTTGAACATACCCGTTGTTTTTATGTGTCTGGTGAATGGTGTATTCAGGGACTATCTAGAAAAGTTTGTCATAGACTTCCTGGATGACATTCTGGTGTATTCCAAGTTGAAGGAAGAGCATGAACAACATCTGTGGATGGTGTTGCAGGTACTAAGAGAGCACCAATTGTATGCCAAGTTGAGCAAATGCTTGTTTTATCAGGAGCAGATCCATTACTTGGGGCATATTATCTCGAAGGATGGGATAGTTGTAGATACTGAAAATATTGAAGCCATCAGAGAATGGTCAATGTCAAATAATGTGACAGAAGTCAGATCCGTTATGAGTCTAGTTGGTTACTACAGAAGGTTTATCGTAGGGTTCTTGAGGATAGCTCACCCTATCACTTCCTTGCAAAGGAAGGAGAATAAGTTTCAATGGACAGAGGATTGTGAGAAAAGCTTCCAGCAATTGAAGCAACTGTTAACCAGTGCTCCAATCTTGAGGATTGTAGATCCAAACAAATATTTCATGGTGTGCACTGATGCGTGCAAAGAAGGATTGGGAGGGGTTCTCAGTCAAATGGATTCATAATTTGTTATGAATCCAGAAAGTTGAAAGAGAACAAAAGAAACTATGCAACTTATGATTTGGAGTTGGTAGCCATAGTACACGCTCTAAATAAATTGAGGCATTACCTCATGGGAAAGAGGTTCAAACTGAGGACAGACCATAACGGTCTGAAGTATCTGTTTGATCAACCAACCTTGAATGCTAGGCAGAGTAGGTGGTTGGAGTTTCTGTGTGAGTATGATTTTGATATCAAGGATATAAAAGGGAAGGAGAATAAAGTGGCTGACGCACTCAGCAAGAGAGTACACGAATTACATGATACAACCATTAGCACATACCAAACTGATATAAAGGGAAAAATTTTGGAAGCTGCAAATGCAGATTTGTAGTACATGGAGATGGTAGAAAAGATACAACAAGGTGAGATGCCACCGAAAGTGGAAAATTATAAATTGGAAACTAACAGAACACTTCTGTACAAAAAAAAAATTTATGTACCTAATGTCCAATACTTGAAACGTATGATTTTGCATGAAATGCATAATGTGCCTTATGCAGGGCACCCTGGATATCAGAAAACCATGGCAACAATCAAGAGCCGTTACTTTTGGCCAGGTATGAAGAAAGATATTGCTGGATACATCGTGAAATGTATGGAGTGCCAGAAGGTTAAAGCTGAGTATAGGCACCCAACAGGGTTTCTGCAACCTTTACCCATTCCTGAGTGGAAGTGGGAAGTGGTGACAATGGATTTCATCATGGGATTGCCCAGAACAGGAAAGAAGCATGACTCAATCATGGTGGTAGTGGACAAGCTTACAAAAGCTGGCCATTTTATTCCACTAAAGACTACTCACAAGGCAGTGTATGTTGCTGATATTTTTATGAGGGAAGTAACACGATTGCACAGAATCCCTAAGACAATTGTGTCCGATAGAAACCTAAAATTAACCTCAAATTTCTGGAAGGGGTTGTTCAAAGGATTCGAAACGAATCTAAGCTTTATCAAAGCTTATCATCCTGACTCTGATGGGTAGACAGAGAGGGTGAACAAAGTGATAGAAGACACGCTAAGGATGTATGTGATGGACAAACCATCGAAATGGGAAGACTACCTGCATTTGGTAGAATTCGCCTACAACAATGGGTATCAAGCATCATTGAAGATGAGCCCATTTGAAGCACTTTATGGAAGAAAGTGCAATACTCTAGTAAGTTGGCATAATCCAACTGACATGGAAGTAGTTGGGCCAGAGTTGTTCAAGGAAATGGAAGAACAAATGCTAAAAATTAAGCAGAATTTAAAGGCTTCCCAAGACAGGCAGAAAAGTTATGCTGATAAGAACAGAATCCATAGAGAGTTTAAAGTGGGTGATCATGTTTTCCTGAAAGTAAAATCCAATAGAAGTTCCCTGAAGCTGGGAAACAACGCCAAGTTGGCAACCAGATTTTGTGGGCCATTTGAAATCCTAGAAAGGATTGGGCCAGTTGCATATATGCTTGCATTACATGCATCCATGAATGTACATAATGTGTTTCATGTTTAATTTCTTAAGAAATGTATACCTGATGCTAATCATGTAATTGATTGGAATGTGATTCAGGTGGAACAAGAAGGTGTCCTACAAGTGCATCCTATGCACATATTGGACCGAAAAAACAAATAGCTCCAGAATCGAGCCATCGGGCTTGTAAAGGTCCAGTGGACCTGGTACGGTCTTGAGGATGCGACTTGGGAACATGAAGATTCTACGCGGGCAGAATATCTGCATATTTTTTAAGATTTTGGAAATCTTGCTGATGTTGTTTAAAAGTTGCACTGAGGACAGTGCAAAAATAAGGGGAGGGGATTGTAATATCCCCAAAGACGATCCCTATTGTAATCATGTTTATGAATTGTAAATCATGTTTTGTAGGCTAGTGAGCCAAGTATTGATAAGTTGGTGGGCTTATGTGTTTATTAGGCCGGAGAGCCTAAGTGTCAAAGGCCAGGAGCCTGTTTTTGTATATGTAATATACAGAAGATTAATAAAGATTAAAGATCGTTGTGTGCATACTGACCACGAAGAAAGAGTAATGGGGGACTAAGCTTCCACAAGGTGGGTAAGGGAAAAGGGGTTGAAAGGTTGGGAAGAGGGGCTAAGTGTTGAAGCTAAGTTTAGAGGCTTAAGTCCTTAGGAATAATAATTTATTATTATTCCAAAAGTTATGTGAAATGTATGTTTTTATCCTAAGTTCCTGGAAGGGGAAACATGTGCAAAAGGGAACATATGCTGATGGAGCACATGCAACCTCATGGGTGACATGTGTCGGCCCAGGCACATGCAATTTAGCGGAAGAATTGAGATGAGATCGGGGTCGGTCCTCCATTCTTCCGCCTGCTGTCTAAACCAAGGGATCTTTGCGTCTGAGTTCTGTAAGCCTCACGCAGCTCTAAAAACCGAATCTTGTGATGTTTTCTTGAAAAATCGATACACCTTTGTCCGAACTGTTGAGTCTGTGTTTAACCTCTGCGTGAATTGTTTGTCACACATCCTGCAAATGGGTGTTACCTGAACCGTGTTGTGTTTTAGTGTCCTATTGTCGTTTCCTATTTACACACCCTGTTTTCCTGTTGCTGCTGTCACCTGTGAGTTAGCCAACAGCTGTTGTTGCTGCTGTCACCTGTGAGTTGACCAAACGCTGACGTCGTTGCTATTATCTTGAATTTGTGGGAATTGAATTGGGTATTGGTGGAAGAACCGGGTTGTCAGGCCCGTGATAGAAGAGACATGTTGTCAGGCCTGTAAGAAACTCTCTCCAAGTGAGGGAGTCTGCTGGGAGTGGGTTTCTTCCAAAGAGAGTCCAACACCAGCTACGGAGCTCTGAGAATTCCTGATTCAGCCTGTTGTCGAGGCCCAGAGGGAAGGTGAAGCACCGATGGACTGTGCTTGTGAAGGTGTATACTCCGGGGTGAAACATGGATGTGGGGAATAGGAGTCCGTGAGTAGTGGGCGTAAGAAGGCTCCTAGGGAGAATCCTTCTGATTGCTATGTGCATTTTTCTTGTAACATCAGCCTAGTCTAGGATTCCCTTACCTTGGGTGCAGCTTAGTCCTAGCTCGGGGGTGACCCATTGTTGAGCGTGATGAGCAGTGAGGTCTAAGGTTGGGAGGTTCGTGGAAAGTCTGCACGTGGTTGGTGGAGTTACTACAGTTTCAAAGATAAGTATATGCATGTGTTTAATTTCAATTAAAATGCATGTCTGTGATGCTTGCAATATTATCATGTATTCCGTTGCGATGATATTTACTATTGATTCCATTAATTCTGTATGTTAGCAGTAATTATATGTTTACTCTGTTAAGCCATTTAACTTCATTTAAATGCATACTATATAAGTATGAGAATGTTTCCACGTAGTAGCGTTTCCTAGCAAGTGGGTTGATGGTCGGGGACGTTACAATGGAGAGCAGAGCCAAAGTAGCAGGAAATGAGCAAGAAGATGAGCATGGAAGAGTGAGAGGATGTAGCAACCGATGGTGATGGTGTAGTCACCATGAGACACATGAAAAAAAAAGAAAATTATGGAGCAAAAATTGTTTGCATGTAAAAGGGCATATGGTTGTAAGACTTGGTAAGGCATGCGTACCCCTGGTAAATCATTGGTAAAGTTGGGAGGCATACCTAGGTGATATGGGGGCTGCATGCAGAATCCCCAAGTCAATTTTAAAGGGGTGATTGTTAGGGTTAACCTTGACTCGAGAATGAATCAAAGTGGTTTAGGTCTCAACACATGGTATTGATGGCCCGTGGTTTTGTATGCCGAAGAATGCATGTGAAGAAGCCTTTATAAGGCTTGTAAGGCTCATTGTAAAGTGGGGTGGAGGTGAGTGGTGGCTAGCTCACTTGGCCTGACTTGGTTGGTTTAGGTCAAGGTTAATAATAGATCTATTATTAGGATGGTTTTTCCTCGTAGGGGTTTTCTAGGATAATTGTGTGTTTATGTGTATGGTTGCTTGTGTATTATTATTTTTCTCCCACAAATATATTTTATTATGCTTGTTTAAAACCCAACATCATCTTTCTCTACATTACAGCTTATGGTCATCTTTAAACCAACATCGAGAGCACTTCCAATTAGTAGAAGACATCGACTTTCAACTTCTAACTAATTTAGGAAATTTTCTAGAAACCATTGAGCCTAGAACAGGGTTCCAGAGGTTGTGGCCATCCTTAAAGCACTAGATTGGATTGTGGTCTTCCTTAAACCACCATCACCATTCGGTTTGTGGTCATCCCAAAACCACCCGATTCATAGAGCACATTCAACCATCAATAACTGCACACTTCCAAATTTCAATTGTCCACTTTCAAATCTCAGTTCTCACCTTGGACTCACATATAACCCTTCAGATTAAGGGGGGATGTTGGAAACATAATCCATTTAGGGTTACTAAACAAAGAAATATGAAACGTCATAAGACGTAACTGTTGTAAGGAGCCCAATAGACCTTGAAATACAAATCCAAAGGTCATCTAAATGTATTTATATATATATCATATATAAAATTCCCTACACGTTTATCTTCTAATTCGTGTGTTCAAAACAAATAAAGGGAATAAGTAAGCACATATATACAAAGGAAAAACTATTAAATTGTATTACACGTTTATCTTCTAATTCGTGTGTTCAAAACAAATAAAGGGAATAAGTAAGCACATATATACAAAGGAAAAAATATTAAATTGTATTTTATATTGGGTTAAGAAGAAAAAATATAAAATTGTGTTTTGTCATAGGTTTATGAGAAACGATGGAAAGATAACTCTGGTTCAGTGTTAAAGTTGAGAAAGTTCACAAGCTTAGAGTAACTAGTAGAATAGAATACGTTGAATGCTTGCTAATTGGAAAAGTCAATTCAACTTTTGGGAATTGTGTTTGTTTATTTTTTATATTCCATATAAATTTTAATTAATGTTAAAAAAAAGTAATAAGGATAATTACAACAATTGAATTTTTTATTTGAAAAACTGTGAGATATGTTACTTCTTAAAAAAAATGGATTATTAAGAAAAATAACATTTTATATTTTAAATAATTAGACAGAGAAAAGAGGCCCCAAACAAACAATAGGTGAAAAAAAATATATCAACATTCTTTGAAATTAAGTAAAGTTTATAATGGAAAGTGAAAAAACTGTGTTTAAAATTAAGTAAAGTTTTTCATCAAACATGCAATATACTTTTGTTTTGCATAATGAAAATAAAATCTCCAATATCTTTAAATTGATAATAAAAAACTAATGATTGGGATATTTCGTTTTGCTAGATTTTTGTCGAGACTTATTAGTTCCTGTCCGTGCGCTGTAGGGACTATAATAATCATTTTTTCTAATGCTATTAGTTTGGCACATAAATTTATGAGTTTTGATTGTTTTAAAGCTAAGTTTTGGTGAATTTATATATTTTTTATTCTCATTTTATTTTGTAACGTAGGTTTGAAGTTTGAAGTTTTATTTGGACTCTTCCCAAGGCATAACCCTGCATTGTCTATGAATTCCTTACTTTAAAGCACATATTTAGGTATTAATTTTTCCCAAGTGAAGCAAGGAACAACCCTGTATTGTCGATGGATTCCTTATTTTAAAACACATATTTAGGTATTAATTTTTCCCAAATGAAATAATACTAAAAATGAATCTAGCATTATACTCATTGACATTAAATGTCATTAAATGTTTAAATGTGTGTTCCATGCATAAACCCATAAACCGTATCTCATAGTGCATTTTCTCAACTACCACGTACACAAGCATGTAAACCAGGGTGTAAACGTGTTGGTTCGGTTCTCGGTTCTCTATCCTTTAGAAAAGCACATGGTTTGTTTGTGAAAACAAAGCTAGCCGAACCAACGTCTCATGTTTCTTCCTGCATTTTCTTTGGTTGTGCAAGATAATAACTATCTATACAATAGACATCTGAAAAATCACATCTCAATGACTGGAAAGGGTTACTAAACAATTAAAATATGAAACGTCATAAGACGTAACTGTGGTAAGGAATCCCATAAACCTTAGAATACAAATCCAAAAGTCATCTAAATATATTTATATGTTTATCATATTTTGAATAAAATTCCCTTCACTTTTATCTTCTAATTCGTGTGTCCAAAACAAATAAAATGAATAAGTAAGCACATATATACAAAGGAAAAAATATTAAATTGTATTTTATATTGGGTTAGGAAGAAAAAATATAAAATTGTGTTTTGTCATAGGTTTAGGAGAAAAGATGGAAAGATAAGTCTGGTTCAGTGTTAAAGTTGAGAAAGTTCACAAGCTTAGAGTAACTAGTCGAATAGAATACGTTGAATGCTTGTTAGTTGCAAAAGTCAATTCAACTTTTGGGAATTGTATTGGTTTATTTTTAATTTTCCATATGAATTTTAATTAATGTTAAAAATATAATAAAGATAATTACAACAATTGAATTTTTTATTTGAAAATTTGTGAGATATGTTACTTCTTTAAAAAAAAATTGTATTAAAAAAATGGATTATTAAGAAAAATAATATTTTATATTTTAAATAATTACACAGAGAAAAGAGGCCCAAACACATTAGGTAGAAAATAATATATTAACATTGTAAAGTTTATAACGGAAAGTGAAAAAACTGTGTTTAAAATTAAGTAAAGTTTTTCATAAGCATGTAATATACTTTTGTTTTGCATAATGAAAACAAAATCTTCAAGATCTTTAAATTGATAATAAAAAATTAATGATTGGGATATTTCATTTTGCTAGATTTTTGTAGAGATTTATTAGTCTCTGTCCTTCGCGCGTTGTAGGGACAATAGTAATCATTTTTTCTAAAGCTATTAGTTTGGCATGAAAACCTATGAGCTTTGATTGTTTTAAAGTTAAGTTTTGGTGAATTTATACATTTTTCACACTCTCATTTTATTTTTTAATGTAGGTTTGAAGTTTGAGGCCTTATTTGGCCTCTTCCCGAGGCACAACCCTACATTGTCCATGGATTCCTTACTTTAAAGCACATATTTAGGTATTAATTTTTCCCAAGTGAAGCAAGGAACAACCCTGTATTGTCCATGGATTCCTTACTTTAAAGCACATATTTAGGCATTAATTTTTCAATACTAGAAATGAATCTAGCATTACTCATTGACATTAAATGTTTAAATGTTTGTTCCATGCATAAACCCATAAACCGTATCTCATAGTGCATTTTCTCAACTGCCAGGTACACAAGCATGCAAACTCTGCCACCTACACAAGCATGAAAACTCCGCCACCAGGATGTAAACGTGTTGGTTCGGTTCTCGGTTCTCTATCCTTTAGAAAATCACATGGTTTGTTTGTGAAGACAAAGCTAACTGAACCAACGTCTCCTGTTTCTTCCTGAATTTTCTTTGGTTGTGCAAGATAATAACTATCTATACAATAGACATCTGAAAAATCACAGCTCAATGACTGGAGATGGTGACTGGTTGTTGTTGCTTCGTTGGTTCTACAAGCTGATAACTATCTATACAATAAAGATCTGAAAAACAATAGAGAAACCACAGGAGATGGCGACTCGTTGGTGTTGCTTCATTGTTATTGCTAGATATGGAGACTCGATTATGTTTATTGGTTGCTATTGCTCGGTGTAGCTAGAATATGATCCTTATGCATTTTCCACTATTTCTGGTCTGGATACATGACGACTATCAATTTTATTAATTAGAATGAAACAAATAAGAACACAAATTTTGTGAAGATATTCAAGAAATGACTTTGAATTTCATTGATTTTGTTGCTTCAGTAATTGTTTTCACTTCCCCAAATTGTTCATTTTTGTTCAGAATTGTTCAAAAAGTGTTCAAATTTGTTCAAGAAGACATCGAAGTTATACAAAATTATATCTTTAAGTATAATATGTCCATACCTTGATTTTTTTTATTTTTTCCTTGCAATTGAGCAATTTGTGTAGATAATCGTTGTAGCTATATTCCTTTGCTTAAGCTATGGTTTAGCTACCTTCAATGTTGAAGTAGAAGAAGTAGCAGTAGCAACATGAGCAACAGTTCCTTGTAGCCTTGTGTCAATCACATCAAATCCGCGAAGACTCAGATTGTTAGCTGGACTATTTTTTGTGTTGCAATGCTACAATATCTCTTGTATTAAATCTTATTGACAATATGCCTCTTTTGCTTCACCAGATTCCCAGAATTTCTCTTTGGTGCCAGGAATTTTTATGTACTATATTCATCACAATCATGACCATGACCTCCCGTCTTATTCAGAAAATGTATTCTTCATTCTTCTTTTCCCCATATCCCATACTTACTCGAAGCATGACCTATCATTCATAAAATATATTCTATGTTCTTCTTTGCCCCATATCCCATATAGTGAATCCCTCTGACCTGCAAATTTTCAATCCAATCATTGAAATGGATGGATTTCTTCTCAATCCCCCCTAGATAGAGCTACTGGAAAACAAAGGGGACAAAAAAAGGGATAGGATGAAGCTCATCACCAATGAATCTCCATTAAATCCAACTAAAGAGAACGAGTCATTCTAAGTCCTGAAGCGTTTCATTGATTTATAAAGTGCTAACGCTACTCGTGACTAAATGCTATACTACCTCTTTAAATAAATATCACAGTTGGATAAATCTGGTAATTGAGTCAATCAAAGAGCACCCGAAGCAAGCAAGGTTACAAGGTTATGAAGTAGACATGTACTCCTTTATCTTCAAAGCTAGGGACTTCAACTCTTTGTAGTGAGACTTGTCTAACTAAACTCGTTGTAGTGAGATTGGTCGTACCTTTTGCGACTTGCAATGAGAGGAGGTAGTGACAAACATTTTTTTGAAAGCTTCCAATTATTTTTACAACGATCTTCATAACATAAGTGATCCCAACTAGAGATAGTACTGTGCAAAGAAAAGAAAGAAGAATAACTATCATGATTTCACTCATTGTCATTGTAACTACTTCTAATAGCTGGATAAGATGCACTTTAGCTGAAAGCTACTTAATATATAGTCTCCATTCCTTTATAATATGAAATCTAAAAACATAAACTATCTCTCTATGAATGCCTATTTAAACTATGATTCTATTGATTGGGTGCCTACCTCTCTGCTAGAGTAGATGCCCATGCAGTCCACCTTAGAGTGAAATCTAGTAGAATCTATTTCACGTAGGTCCGGTAGTCTCATTCATGCAGGCAGGTCCAGTTTGAGACGCACCTAGAGAGGAGAAAAGGCTTATATGATCGTCGGGTTCTTTAGCTACTGGACAATGGGATAACTCGACGAAGTTTCTATTTTATGTGAATGTGGATCTAGAGATAGGCATTGAATCATAGCCTGAAAGAATATCCATTAATAGGTTAACTGTAGGTAAATTATTTTTTCCGGCCTCTAATATTGTGCCTCCCTCATTAATATTATAGACACAATATAAAAAAGACCAAATTTTGCAGAGTTTGTGGCTGAGCATAAGCTAAAAAAACATGTTTGAAAATGATTTCAGATCTAGCTCCATATTTCACTCAATTGAAAACAAAACTTAGAAGAGAGTGCTTGTTGGCCATAATACCAAGCAGTTGGGACAAATATGGTAAATATGATAAAGAGTTTTCCAACCTTACTGTGTTGTACCTTACTTGGTAGCCATCCTATGCATAACCTGATAAAGAGTCTATGAAAGCTAGTCTGCAATAACTAGGTGACCGTGCATGGAAGTTGGGTGAGCACATTGGAGTTTGGTTGATCCTTAGCACTCTTAACATATGGAAGATCAAACCCAGGTGATTGTATTGTATGCAAACCAAGTGGAGCCGATGCACAAACATCATGCATGCAAAACCAAGTGGAAGTTGATGCATGACTATCCATGAACTTTTTCCAAATCTCCAAATCACGTTCACGTCCGTATATTGAAACATGTGGCATGTTTCACCAAAGTTGGTTGGAAAGTTACTGGCATATGTCTTGTTCACTAGTCTCATAGACTTATTCTTATTAAAGTTGTGCTGGATTTCAAAATTGGGATGTTGTATGATAGGAACGAGGTCTACTTGCAATTTAACTGTCATCCCTATGTACAATCCTTGATTCTTGATCGATTTGTAACCACCGAATGTGAGTTTGGAATGCAAGAATAAAGGGGGTCGATATTTATATTTTATTTTTACCTACAATAATTTTGATAAATGCCTGTGGTTTTCCTGTTTTGGGTTAAAGGCGTATTGTTATGGGTTCAAGGTGTGTCCAGACAACTGTAGTTTTCTCTTTTAAGAAACCCTGAAGCCAAGGTGTAAAAGAGTAAGTAATCTAGAATGGTGCTCGACATGCCAGTGTACTTGATGCCTTGAAACCCTCAATATTATCTAAAACGCTACTTAAGTAGTGATATTATGGATCATTTGTGAGTCGATCCCATGCAAGTGTTGTAAACTTTCTGCAACATCCACTAACTTATTGCCAATCATGGAATGTGGTTGATTCACATTGCAATGACCAACCTGGAAGTAAAGATCTTCCTGATTCTACATTGAACGAATAGACACGGTAGGGTTTAGTAACCACTTAGAACTTAATCTCTTAAAACACAATGATTGAAATCCTTTTGTATTTATTGATTTATCGCCACCAAACTTGTTCAATCGCTTTCACTACCTATGTTTTTTTTTTTCAAATGTTCACAGGAAGCTTAAAATATTTAGGGTACACCTACTCGACCCATTGTAAATCACCACCTTTGGGAGAATATATTCATAATTTGCGAGGATCGATCCCACGACCTATGCAGTTGACAGATTCCTTAGGTAAAAATTTGGAAGCTTAATAAAATTTTCTATTTCCTCACAACCATTTAGGCGTAGGGAGGGCGTATTTAAGGTGTGAAATCATAAGCTTAGATTATTAAACCACCAAACTTTTACATTCGCCCCATTCTTTGAATTTTGAATTTATACTGCCCACGCCTTCCTTAATTCCAAGTTAGGGTTTTTCTCCCATGGAAAATATTTTCACGTTAACTTTGTGAATTATATAGCGAAAGGCCTCAAAAGTCTGCCACACGGTGTAAATTAGCATCTCCCCATCTCATCTTCCGGAAATATTATCAGTGTTAAACTCCATTTAAAATATTATTCATCCTTGAGTTTGGTTTTGAGAATTTGCTGGCCAATTGATGAGAATGAACGACCATTGGTGTTAGGACTACCAGCTTGACTTCGTTTTTTACGCAAACACATTTTGTTAGCACTGACTTATTTTGGTGTCTGTGCGAATTTATGCGGAAATATTATTAATGTTTAGAAGGTTTGGATAACGTAAATGCTTACAGGTAATAGGCCGAAGTTCGAAAAACAAACATGGCTACTAAATTCCATTTGGTTTTCTCATCTTAGTGAATGAGGTTATTAAAAGTTTCTCTATTTAATATATTCAAAGTTTTCTTCCATTTTATAAGGTTCTGTGTGGTGACAAAGATAAACAAGAAGGTCCTCTACCTTCTGGGAAGGGACTTGTTGCGCTGCAACGTCCCTTGTTGTAATTTGTTTTCTCTCCTTCATTTGCATATCGTTTCAATGGAAGAAGGAAGACACAATTTCCTCCTAACCTGCCCAGGACCAAGGTTTCACTATTTTTCACCTTGGACTCTCACACTGCTCTAATTTCTCATGGAAAGAGGCCTCCCATGCCTAGGTATCCATTTAACATTGCCATGGATGCCTAGTATTCTACGTATGCTCTTGGGGAGCAATGATTGGTGTGTTCTTTCCCTCTATCAACAACTCAAAGAATGTACCATGTGGGTAGAGTAAGACTAGCATTTATTTCAAGGTGTCTTTACTCAATTCTTGCCAATTTGTTGCCACTATTGAGTCATTTTCTCCCTCCCCATCCTTTTCCACATCCTTTTGGGTGGAAAAGGAAACAATAATCCCATTTGTTGATCTGAAGGCCGATTGGGCTAGATATGAGATCAAGCATTTTGTGTCCCATGGTGTAAATTATAAGTTTAATGATATGCAGACTTTGTTGAAGTAGTGTTAGGCATGGATTGAAGCATCATGGAGTCCATCTTGCTACAAAAATTTTCTTCATCCTTGAGTTTAATTTTATGATGACTCGTTGGAAGTGGTATTGTATGCCCTATGGTTTATGGGAAGTGCAGACTTTGTCACACAATAGTGGCACCTTGACTTCAATCCTAAAGCAGAAACCCTAACCATGGCTCCACTTTGGGTTAGATTTATAAATATACCTTTTGAAATGTGGAACCCCAAGTCTTTGAAATCCATTTGTGAGGGGTTGAAGAATTTGTTTGTCTTAGTGAAGCCACCAAAGGTAAGTCTTCCACTACCTTTTATTGCCTATGTATATATGCTGATTTGGGTAAAAGGTTGTCAAATCAATTTGCATTGAGAATGGTGAACATGAATGGACCCAAATTTTGGATTGTGAGCACATTGTGTTATGTTGCACTCTTCTTTGTGCATGTGCACTTTGTGGCTTCCTACCCAAAGGTCCAAAGCGGTCCAATGAAATCCATTAGACTCCTCTTTAGTGGAAGAGCTTGGAGCACACACCCAATAGGGTGGTGCCTTCCAAGCCCCCCACAAATGCCCTGGTGCTATGTCTCCTATTGGCACTCCTCTTAGTATTACGCAATCCAATTTATTCCCTTTGGAGGAAGAGAGCAAGTTATCTCATTATTGACAACAATTTTTTTTACTGTTAGTAGTGAAAAAACCCTCCATGGGCACATGAAAAAGGAGGTATGAATCCAACTCTTCTAATCAAATTAACATTGCAAGTACTTCATGTATTGATGAGGATTAGAAGAAACTAATGATTATTGATGTTTTTGGTACCCTCGATGAGGGTGAAGATTGGACAAATGTTAGCGGAAAGGGTAAAAAGACAAGCAAGATGGAACATAAGCTCCTAGTACGTTGTTGTTCATGTGTTATTATAACAAGCATTGCTTATGGATTGGATTCTTCATTAAGAAGTAATTGTTGGTGTTTCCTTACGTAAAAAAATATTCTCTATATTCTTAAGCAAGATGGAGCATAAGATTCTAGTACGTAATTGCTTGTGTGTTATTGTAAAAATCATTACTTATGAATTGGCTCCATTCTTAGGAAGTAATTGTTGGTGTCACCTTACCTTAAAATACATTCTCTATATTCTTGTGTTGATTCATTTGATATTCTATGATATTATATTATTATTGTTCATTAGGAATAAAGGTTATAAATACTATATATGGAGATTAATTAATGTAATGTGGTCATACTCATCTAGTAAGGCCTACTAGGTTCCCAAATCAGGTGTCAACGATTGGAAAAATGACTATCCCTGCATGCCCTAGGGAGTCCCATTTGCGAGGTTTCACATGTGTGAGGAATGGGGATAGGGAGGAGGAGGAGAAGGATGGGAAACATCAATACTGAGATAGCATGTCCATTTTGTAGTCATTGGCATAATTTATTGTTCATTCACACCTTGAGAGAAATTATGGATGAAACAAGGGCTTGGGTTCAAATGACCTTCCTCGGATACAAAAGCAATTGCAAAGATGAAGGTGCAGGGATGAATGGATTCCATGGTGGTGATGGTTATTCCTCCATGTTTGGTTTCCTTGGATCGAATTCAAATTTCTTGGTTTGTTTCATGTTCATGAATACTCTATTTTGTGGTATATCCATACATAGACTTTCAATTTATGATTTCCATCCGCGTTTGGTTGAGATTAGGATTGTTGGTAGTAAAGGATTTTATTTGGTTTTCTTTGCAAGGTGGATGAATACTTCTTGGCCTTTGTCCTTTCCCCTCAGTTATCAGGTCCTTCCTCCGGCTTGAACCACCTCTCCCCTTTTCCCACCCCCATTTCACTTCTTACATTATGATGTCAAAATTTGATAGTGATTGGGCCCAAAATCTAGCAAGTGTGGGCTCTATAAGGGGCCTAGGAAAAACTCTAAAAAAGCCTCCTTGGTACATTACCAAGGCCTAGAAGGATGCCATAAAGGAAGATTTTGATTACCACCATTGTTTCTCTTCTGTAGTGAAGGAGGATGTTTCCCAAATGCATAATTCAATTTTGTAGAAAAGAAGGAATTTATCCAATGATCAAATTGAAGAAAAATTCAAGGATGGGAATCTTGACATTGAGTTTTCATGATTCATGAACTAGGGACACCAAAATATTCTGGCTAAATGAACTCTATTGGTTGAATAAAACCTTTATAGCCCAAGTTATAGTGGAGGAAAGAGGGCAACAATAGCATGCTATCCTTCATAAACTAGATGTGATGGACATGAAGTTTGAGGGATTCTATAGAGTTGCCTTTGATATTGACATAATCATTTCCAACCCTTAAGATAGTGAGAATGGCCCTTTGGAACCAACTAAGCACACTCAATGATCATAAAACATCCCATCCAACCCCATTCTCATCGATGTAGATCATGTGGCACAAGGGGCCACTCAAAGTTGGTAGAAGAAAGCATACAACCTCATGCTCTGGCCAAACATGTTTTTTTTGTTTTGTTTTGTTTTGGAAACTATCTTGAGAGTATCCACAAAGGATCCAATATCCACCTTTGGATTTTTCTTTTTATATCTTATGATGCTATCGGGAGTTATACAAGTTCTATTATTTTCAAGTATATGAAAGTAAAAATCCTTGTCTAGACATCAAAGATTGGTTTTTTAAATTACTGTGGTCCTAGTTTCCCAAGTGGCAGGCCATAGGTAATCCCGTCTGTAATCTTTTTTGTATTATATTAATATAAATACTAGCTAACTTAAAAGAAAAATAGTCACTAGGTAGTTGGTGTGTGAACTCATTACTTAATGTAATGTGGCCATACTCATTGAGTAAGGCCCATATGATAGTTGGTATGTAATAATTTATATAGTGTGATAATGAAGGGAAGTTGGCATGTGCTCTTAGGAATATTTCTAAAATAATATATATACACATGAATACCATTGTATTGAACATGTTGGGTTTGTATTACAATGAGCCTTGCTTATGGACTGAGTCATTCCTTAAGGAGTAATTTTTGGTGTTGTCCTACCTTATTGGCATTATTTATGTGCTTGTGTTGATTTATCATATTGGTTCATTTGATATTATAGAGAATATATAGTTACCAACTTGACATTAACTATGACCTCAAAACAAGAACTCTAGCCCTAAAAACCCATATTTTTACGTCGAGCAAACCAAAATCAACCCCCAAATTGAAAAATGGTGTAACTGGTTGAACTTTTTTTGTTAGGGTTTAAATTACAAATTTGTGTAACCATGACCTTAAAAATCTATATTGTTGCAAAAACAAACTTTGAAATCAACCACTAAATTGAAAAGTGGTGCTCCCTGTGGCAACCCCCGTTTTCTTCAGGCTTGAAATTGCAACATTTTTTAAACATGGCATTCAACCAATATTGTTGCAACAAAAATCTTAAAATCAACCCCTAAATTGAAAAGTTGTACTATTAGTAGCACCTTTAAAAAAAATAAAAGTTGCAACTTTTTTGAAATCATAGCCCTAACAACTAATATCATTGCAACTAAAATCTTAATATCAACCTCCTTATTGAAAAGAGGTACTAATAACAACACCCCATTATTTTTGGGCTTGAAATTGCAACATTTTTGAAACATAGAATAAAAAGTGGAATTGTTGTAATCAAAATGATAAAATCAACCTTAAAATGTCCATTCCTTTAGGGTTAATATATCACTCCAATCATATTACAATAAAAAAAAAATGTATGATTATGGTTTAAACTCATAACAAAAATTCAATCATTTTCTTTTATGTTTATTTAATTAAAAAAAAACTTTTAGAAAACATAATAATAATAATAATAATAATAATAATAATAATAATAATAATAATAATTGCAAGGGAGAGGGTGATTCTTAAAATCAACTCTATTTGTTATTGTTATTCCTTCCCCTTTCCATTAAAATTAAAATAATAATAATAATTGAAAAAAAAACTTAACTTGAAAAAATCCTATAAGAATTAAATGGATTTTTTTTTTATAAAAACAAAACTTAAAACTTAAATTTGAATTAAAAACACAAAATAATCAAAACTGAAAAAACAAGCAAATTAAAAAAAATCCCCAAAACAATAGAAAACAATTTTTTTTCCAAAGGAAAAAAACGTAACTTTTATTAAAAGAAATAAAAATTACATTCTGAATAATGCATATAAAAAACATGCATTTAGTCTGGAAAAAACTTTCAACACCAATGGGAAGAAAGACACATAAAAAATGATCCTCTAAAAACGGTGCCAATACAATTGAAATGTACATTAAAAATATCCACAAAACTACAACCAAGACCATAAGAAATCTTGGATGGACCAGGCCAGGGCGGAGAAAAAACCCCTCAAGATCCAGAACCGTAGGGACAACAAAACATGAAACTTGCAACCATGGAAGAAAAATCCAAAAACTACACGCCCTAACAAGACCTCAAAGTGTTGACCATGGGCTAGAAATCAACAGTGCATGCCCAAAAAGAGAGGATCTCAAAGATTTGACCCAAACATCGAAAAAGAAGCAATGACCCCATTATCCACTCCACAAAGAACTAGATCCTCAGAGGAGCGCAAAGAACCCCAACAATCAAGGCCTACGAGAAAACCTTGACATTGCATCAGGCCCTGAATGAACCAACAGGGATGAGATTGGAAAGATCCACCCATAACATAAAACAACTGAAAAACCTCTACGCGCATAAATGGATGCAGCTATAAAAGATTGGCACCCCGCAAAAGATAAAGAAGACTTCAAAGTACCATATCTAAAGAATAAACAAGAGACAAACAACAAAGGTCCAGATATGGAGTAAAACCAAGAGAAAAAAACACTGCAAGGAAATGGAACATGAACGGTGCACCCTAATCCAAAAGCAACACACTAGGATAAACCAGATGCACTCAAGGGAAGGAGACGAGCTACACACTCACCATTAAAAAATGTCGGAACAGGGGACCGCACAAACAAAACGGATCCACAACTTGCATCCCAAAAAGCCCAGACAGGAATCCCCAGATTTGCATCATATCAAACTCGCAAGAAGTGGCTAGGGGATACGAGGGAACGATCTGTAGCCTATACCAGCATCCGACAACCAATAGAGCCTATTAGTACCCTGATCTACAGGGAATTTTTTTTAAATCTGATACAATGTTCCAACATCACATGCAACAAAAACAAGTGCGCTACTAGAAAAAAAGGCATTCTTGCAGCGCCATCATAAATATGATTTCATCAAAATTATAACCTCTTCACTGATTTTGTATCACTTCCCAAAAATCCTCGAATTCTTCGCCAGGTTTGTTTTCGGGCAATATCCAGGTTGCTTATGTTATTGAACAATATTGTGGCTTGTTCTTGTAAAAACAAAAATATTGTGGCTTGTTCTTGTAAAAACAAAAAGAATATATTTGACTGTGAGGCCAATCTCTATGTTATAGAGCACCGAAGCCCGATTACTAGGGAGAGTGTTCAAAGCCATTCTTGTGATTTTTCATTTATAAAAATAAAAAATATTGTGGCTTGTTCTTGTAAAAACAAAAAGAATATATTTGACTGTGAGGCCAATCTCTATGTTATAGAGCACCGAAGCCCGATTACTAGGGAGAGTGTTCAAAGCCATTCTTGTGATTTTTCATTTATAAAAATAAATGGAGGTAAAGCAAGAACAAATATCCATACATTCAAGGCCACCAATTCATCATAGGTCAAGTCACAAAGAAACACTCACAATAAAGCTCGACATAGACCAACAGCCAAGCCACCAAGGAGAGGGATCTAGTGCACTATGCGTCGATGAATCATGGAACCATTAGTACATATAAACACTATTTTTTCAATTCTAGTCATCATGTGGGATATTTTTCACTCAATGCAATCAAAAAATTGCCAAGTTTACAAGTGTCAAGGGTTTTTGTTTGTAGGTGCCAAGTTTACAAGTGTTAAATGCACTCACAAGTGTACCGATGAAAGATGTTAAATTTGCTCTTATCGATTGCAACTGGGATCTCAAGGTTGCATATACAGAGTTGAGGAAGAAGGGTATTGCAGGTGCATAGAAAAAATGGTCTTGTATTGCTTTTGAAGGGTTGTCGGCATTAGCTCAAGATGAGAAAGTAGTTGTTGTCATTGAACTAAACTGCGAGACGGATTTTGTTGCCAGGAACACAATATTCCAATATCTAGCACTTTCTGTGGAAAGATCAAGATTGACCATGGAGGCCCTACCCAAGCTTCTATCAGAATCTGCGACAATATATCCAAAGCTCCTAGAGGAAATGAACATTATATTAAACTAACTAGAGAGACAATTGTTCGAGATGCAATTATGGAAGTGGTTGCTATCATGGGAGAGAACATGAAGGTTCTAAGAGGTTTTTCCTTGTCTTCTGCAAATGGCATTGTCTCCTCATATATTCATACTTCGCCCCATCCAGGGCTCGGTCGTATGGCTGGCCTCTTGACATTGGAATCTGAAAATTGAGGTTGGACAACAGATCAGGGTGGATAATTTACTCCGAGTGGAGGTTGGTGAAAGGCATCTAGAATATAACAACATCTTTGATTGTGATTGTGATAGGGTTTCATTTATTATGGATAAGCGTCGTGAGTCGAATCTTTTCCATGCGTCCATGATTTTAATACAAGCTTGGTTCGACAGGTCGGTGTCCTTTTTCTCCCTTCCACGTGAGTCAAGTCGAGAGCACTGGTCTTGAGGTACCATGCTTCACCAAACTTCTGCACACATTATCAGGTCGCCCACTTTAGATCGCATGTCACAAGGGATCATAGGTTGTGAGAGTTCATCACTTGCAGATTCAATGTCTCGAAGTACTACGAGACATTATAACAATGCAGACAAAGGAGGGTTGTGTCAAATCCAGGCACGGGAACTCCAAATTCATTCGATTTCTCTGCAATGTCAAGCTTGCTCAACAATCCAATGCAATGATGGGTCGCGAGCATTCTTCCACAGGCTCGAACATTGCTCTCGTTCTCTCCAGAGACAGATTGATGTGACACACACCAATGCACACCGGGCATCGACTTTCTCCCACAACTTGTTGGACGTCTTACTCTCGCTTAGCACACCGTCTGCTCCACGTCTGGCAACTTTCTTCTCTCACAACTTGCTAGATGTCTTACTCTTGTTCTTGTTCATGGCAGACTTGTGGTATGAATGGTGAAGTCTTGTCATTCTCGAAGCCGTCGACCCTCTTGTTGAATGGGAATATACACAGGTCGTGCGAGCTCTGTATTCAAAATTCTATTCCAAGTCGGGTTCATTCCTTTACCATAGGTAGGACGCCTTCAAATTGTCTTTCCCTGTGCTTCAAACTGTAATCTAATCTCCATGCATACACTGTCAGATCATTTTCAAAAGTCGATAGATCTAGGCTACAACTTGTTGGCATATGATAATTTCTACCTACCAGCATTAAAACCGAATCTTTTACTCAACCGCCGTCACTGTTCTTCCACCGCTTGTCGTGAACACTCCAGAACACTCTGCCGACACTCCGGATTGTTTCGGGAGGCTCCATAAGTTTTCTCTCTCTATAAAATCAAACTCAATGTAACCATTCTGCAAGTGTGCAATAGAATTGTCAGTTTATGTATATTTAGTTGTTTCTTTGCCTCTGCCACTCATCGTGGTATCAGAGCGAGGTGAGCGAACTGTTGTGAGAGTTGAGAAAGCCGCAGCTTCCAGGAGAGACGTAAGGGCAGGTTAGCAGTGAAGGCCGTGAGGAGAGGGCTGTGAGTGTTAGCTTCTGCAGAAGAGAAACGCAGCGTTGAGGAAGTCGCAGCCTCCAAGAAAGCCGTGAGAGTTGTGTTGACCGTGAGAATTAGAGATCGCTCAGATTTCAAGACGGACTTGACATTCCAGTGCATTGCAAGAAACGGCAGAAGCGTATCTTGTTGGGTTGTTTGAGGACACCAACTTGTGCACCATCCACACGAAGAGGGTGATCATCTCGCCTTAACCAAGGAGAAAGGGCATAAATTTTATTTGTTGAAGATTGTTGCCCGTAAAGGCAATTCCTCTGGGCTTGCCAAATTTATTTATTTGCAGAGATACAACAAGAAGAAGGAGAAGTAATTCACTGGAGGCAAAGGCAGAGGTACCTCCCATAGCAAACAAGTCGAGGGCAGCACAGTACCATTCCCAGAAATTCTGCCAGGTGTAGTGTCTAATTACTGTGCTTCAGTAGTAGGTGTAGCCGCTACAACAGCGCTTAGAACTTTAGAAGTTATCATTGTTGTGTAATACAAAAACACAATCACTGTTGAATTTACTGTATAATCTCTGTCTATTTTTAGCTGAAAGTACTTTTGGAGGTTTGATTTTTTTAAGAAAATGACATTTCAGCAGCTCATGATTCCAACATTTTCTGGGAAAAATTATGATAATTGGGCATTTAGAATGAAATTAGCATTTGATTCATATGAGCTAATAGATATAGTACTGAATGGTTATACTGAACCACAAGAGAGTCTATTTTGAGTGTTGATGAAAAGAAAAACTTGATGAAAATAGGCAAAAGAGTAAAAGGGCTTTGCAGATAATTGGACAAGCGTTGGACGATTCGGTTGTTGGAAGAATTAAGCAAGCATGGGACATTCTAGAGACAGCTTATAAGGCACTAGCAAGGTAAAAATCGCCAAACTCCAAGCACTTAGAAGAGAATTTGAAAAATTGCAAATGAAAGATTCTGATTCAATAGATCAGTGTACATATCGTGTTACGGAGTTGGTTAATCAAATAAGGCAAAATGGTGATGAGCTAGTAGATCAGAAGGTTGTAGAAAAAGTTTTAAGAAGTTTGCCTAGAAAATTTGATGCAATAGTTGTAGTAATTAAAGAATCTAAAGATTTAACTAAATATTCTATGGATTAGTTGGTCGGCTCCTTGAAAAATTATGAAGACAGGTTGAACAGGAATGACAATACCTCATTGGAGCATGCATTCAAAACACAAATGACATTTAGCAGAGGCAGAGGAAGAGGAAATCCAGGTTTCAGAGGAAGAGGAAGAGGAAGAAATAATTTTCAAAGAGAAGAAAGAAAGTATCAAGACCCAGGAGGAAGGAGAAATCAAAATTTCAACTCAAGGGAAAGCAATTACAATCAG
>ML817794.1:22758-46487 GCA_009831015.1 Picea engelmannii | reverse complement strand
ATCCTACAACATTGCAGATCAAATGAGCAACTTGCAGACATATTTACAAAGGCTTTAGCACAAGACCAATTTGAGTATTTAAGAGAAGCATTGGGCATTGTAAATATTAATGTAATTAGTAGTAGAAATTAGGGGGGAGTGTTGGCATATGATAATTTCTACCTACCAGCATTAAAACCGAAGCTTCTACTCAACCGCCGTCACTGTTCTTCCACCGCCTGTCGTGAACTCTCCAGAACACTCTGCCGACACTCCAGATTGTTTCGGGAGGCTCCTGAAGTTTCCTCTCTCTCTATAAAATCAAACTCAATGTAATCATTCTGCAAGTGTGCAATAGAATTGTCAGTTTCTGTGTATTTAGTTGTTTCTTTGCCTCTGCCCACTCACAACTACGACTTCTACCATAATTTTGAATGGCCACGGAAACCCTCATGGTCTCTTGGATAGCCAGTGCTTCCATTACTGCTACTACACCCTGCATACTTGACCTTTGAGGCCAATCTTCTTAGCTCCTTGCATAACCTTCATGAACTGTTGGATGCACGTCATTCTGAGGCTCTGAAACGCAATCCTCATCCACATGTTTCTTTCTCCTGTTCATAGATCAACAATTGATTGCATTTACCATGGAAAACTACCATGGTGCTACCAGGTCCCTGAGAACTATAGGCATCTGATAAACTATGAAGCACTAAGAACTATAATGCTTTGATAAATTATCAGGCTCATAAGATCAATATCATGTTTTGATACAACTGTTGTTAAGAATATAGGTAAGAAAGTGAATAACTAACAAGATCAAGAAGGCAAACAACACTGCCTGAAAAGACACTAAACCAATTCAATTAATATGTACATCAATAATGTATATATAGTACATATACCACAACTGTACTCTAATGGTATGATCGTTAGGATAAGATAACTAACTAAGATTAGAAAGTTTTCAACATGACTGGTTAATGGAAGCTGATACCACCTTGAACCAATTTAAGTCTTCTTGGAACAAAAGTTACTACATTGGTGGTTCGCCAACTTGTTAGTATTCATGTGTAAATTTTCAATACAAGAATTGATTAGAAAACAACTGTATCAATGTTTCAACACAGGATGTTGAATTTCGAAGATTCTAGTAGTTATTCACTCAAGTAATTATCCATTCAAGTGATAACCATCTTTATTTTTCAGAAAATGGAAAATTTGTAACTGAAGACTTTGCTCTCTTTTTCAAGTCACAGGTGGGTCTGATGCCAGCTCAAAAATTGATAAATGTGCTTGCCCTGGCTTTATCAGCCTACAGTGTGGGGACAGTGAAATCCAGTTGAGAGATAATCAAATCCAAAGTAGAGCCACCGGTCCTCATCACAAAACTGGCATCTCTGATTACAAACACTGCATACAGTTTGCATGGTTAGACAGAGATACAAGATTGTTTGGGGAGGCTTATTGCAAGTACATTAGTTGCCCGATGAATTATTCTTGCATAATGTTATCTTAACACTCTTTAACACTTTGAACTGGGAAGCTGAGAACCATCTGGATTGACTGCAAAACAAGAAATTTTAAAAACTATTTTAACTTGAATAATTTCTTTGTTCATATGTTACATTATCTTAATATTATGGCACTTCTTCACTGATACATATCCATGACTATCTTGTTAAGTCTTATTCATGTTCTTGTTCAAAAGTGACCACATGTATAACTTCCAAATTTGTTTTGTGCAAAGCCTAATGTGGAATGCCCCCTAACAGAACATAGCCACTTATTTGTATTCTAAATACTAAGTGTAGATTCAGAAGTCTGCAGAGGCGGGTTTTGAGACGGGGGAGTGTTTCAGGCTTGTAGAACAGTGAGAACATATAGATCGGTGAGAACACGGTTGTGAGAGGAATGAAGTACAGCGTAGATAGTGTCCTCTGGTAGGATTTGAACAGCATGGGCGCCCCAAATAGCGCCAGAGCTTTAGAGACGTAGCTTGTCAACTAATACGTTTGATGTGACCATCAATTTCTACCTGGAGGACATGGGGATGAATCCCAGAATGCAGCGGAACCAGTCAATGTTCAGGCCAGAGCAGTTTACGGTATGGATCCATCACGTGGTGCTGCTGCTCTGTGTAAGGGATACACCAAACAGTGACAATCCCTATCATTCTAATTTGCAGCGGCAATTTAGTCATTCTCACAGTCACCATGATGATGGTGGCGGTTCTTCAAGTGGAACTCGAGTTTCTCATTTCTTCCTATATCAAGGTTCAGCACACACATTTGACTGACAGGGCAGCTGTGGATACTGCCAATGTAGAGTTGGTTGTCAATATTTTGTAGAATTGGGTGTCCATATTTTATACTGGATTTTTCCTGCATTTGATTATAGGTGGTTAATTGATGAAGTGCATGAGAGTCTTCCAAAGGAGCTAGATTTACTGTAAGAGGGCAAAGAATGAAGTGCATGAGAGTCTTCCAAAGAGCTAGATTTTCTGTACGACGTTAAAGAATAGTGAACAGTGTGTTTATAATTTCAAAAGATTATCTCCTCATCTTTCCCAAAGTTTATTGGAATTTGAGTATATCAAGGTTATTGACAGGTTATTGACAATGGAGAAGCAATTTATCGGATGTAGGGACTCATGTATTAAAGAATATGCTTGCTGGTCAGATCAAAGAGGGCGATTCAGCTATAGTTGATGTGGACAATGAAGGAAATGTTATTCCCTTGAATGGATTGGCACAACAGAGCCATCTGCCACTGCATTAGCTGCGTGGAAAAAGGGTTCATTCATTTGAGTTTTTGGGCCAAAGATTGGTCGAGTTCTCTCATCTCATTAATATTCAATGGCAGAGGTTTGGTACTTTGAGCATTTCAGGTGAATGTGTTATTACATTTTTAGCATATGAAGAATATAATGTTTGGACTTTTATTCATATTGGTTTTTAATGAGTTAATGGTGGTATGGAAAATATCTCGAAATAAATGGATATATTGAGTCTAACCAATTCAATATGAAGTGTAGTGGTTTTGTTAGAATTGACTATCCTAACAAATTGTAGGTGGATGAATATAAAAAATTCAAGATAATGATTTGATAGTGATATTGAAGATCCAAAAGTCGAAGATGCAGATGGAGATGCCTAGTATGTGAACGACTGCAGAGGAGAAATATGAAGACAAAGAAGGCACAATTGAGTAGAAAAGACGAAGTAGAATTGATAGTAATGAGATGAGAATGATCTTAGTGTTGTAATGGACTTATATATCGAATATAGCCGTTGTAAATAATTTTTGAATGTTTGTTGTACGTGAATTAATGATGCATATGTGATGCGGTACATGATCAATTGTACTCGACACCCTAGAGTTTTGGTCCAAGTTGTAAAGCTTAGTCATAGGCAAGCTAATTTCCTCTGGTTTGTTGTAAGCCCTGTTCATGTTGTTCAGACATACGTGTTGTGGTGCGGATTTGCATGGAGTTATCCCTCTTATGCATAGAGAGGATGTGGATCAAGTTGTGGAATACACCATTGTGAAAAGTACAAGGGTGACAACTGTACCTATTGTCTAAACTTGATGAAAGTCGAAGAAGCCAGAGTCTTTGATTCAGGTGGGAATGTGAGATGGGAGAATCAAAGCATGATTAAGGGAGAATTTAATATATCGATGAACCACATAGATGAAAAACATTCTTAGAGAAGTGAGGAGTACAATGGATGGTACCCATGTATCTCCGTAGATGGATTGATTTTTATATGGACATCAATGATCAATTTTATGCAAGTACAAAAGAAGAAGAAGAAGCAAGTTCAAAGATGAAGCCTTGGTCAACTGTTCACTAAATACTCTCATGCAAACACTGGGTACACACAAACAAAATACTCTACTCTCCACATGTTCCTAGACACTCCCGCTAAGGAGTCAAGCCCAGTCTCGCTCTGATACCATATTAAAATGGGAGAGTAGAGCTCCTTACACAGAAGGATGCGTTGAACACTCCAATTGAATCAATGTAATGATACATATAAATACATGAAACATTGTTTCAAGATAGATAAATTACCCTAATCACACAATCAACCAGTTGAGAGAATATCTTAACTTAACATCAAAATAAGAGCAAAGTTAGTTAATCAATCTTTTTAAATCCAACTAACTAACATTTTTCTAAATAATAAATTAAGATAAACATTATCTCTAACAATAAAGAACGAAACATTGTTTCTAACAATAAAAAAAAAAGGAGTAAAATAAAGAAGGAAATAGCTATTAATTAGAAAAATATAATGATGTTAATGACAATTAATAATAATTAGAAAAATATACTGATGTTAGTGACATATGTGTGTTGTTGAGGGCATCAACTTCCTTATTAATTTTTCAACTAGCATTGTGTGCTGCCCGTGCACCATCTAAGGATGAATCGGAGTGGTTATGCCATGCTTTGAAAATCCTTTCTAAAACAACGAAGCAAATAAGGTCTTCAAATGATCATACTACTTGGTTCACAGCTACTCTTTTGCAGTTGGCTCTTAATTCTTATCCATATTCTCCTCCAACATTGCATACATAACACAAACTCCAGTTCCCTTGCTTGACACAATTGATAGAAAAACAACTTGATTGGAACCCTGGACGGGTTATGACCACTGGAAAAGAACCAACTTCAAGCCCAAGGAATACACCCCAAAAACTCAGAAATGGCTAAAAATACAAAATCTGGTACTGATACAGGTCCTTTTGTGTCTCATACGGTCTTTAACTTTCCAAAGAGCGTAAGAAATCATTTACAGAATCAAGATTACATACATCACAGGACATATTCTTCTAGTCATTCCTAAAACTTGATATAATTTTGGAAGACCTCTGTGCAATTACAGACAAATATAATCTTCTTGCATATGCCACGGACTAAGCAGGGGATCTCAGTGAGAGGGTAGAAGAAGCTCAAACTAGTTAGTCTGTGGAATAGAGAAGGGATAGAAAAATATTTTAGAAGGAATTCAAGGATGAATTCCGTCGATCGATCGGAACAAGAAGCAATACAGATTCAACCTGTTGGAATAATTTTGTGAATTTCAAAGATGACATTGTTGATGGAATCATATGGGACGAAGCTTAACATTTGAAATTGATTATAAATATGTATTATGTAGGTGAACATTTAATGCTTTATATGTTAAGATATATACATTTTAATGTTTTAGATTAAACTGTATATATTTCAACATATATAAAACATTAAATACTCTGCTCCTTAAATGTATATTGTTTTTCTAGAAACAATGCTAAAAAAAAATAGTGATTGTGCCTAATTAAAATTCATCAATCAAAAATCTCACACACTTTTTTATCTTAAAATAAATTTTCGCCTCCTTAAATTAATCAAATCTTAGAACTTACTCATCCTTTTCACAGATCTCTGTCTTTGTCTTGCTGATACATTGCCATATAAATGATCTAACCATTCAATGATCAAGAATTAACTCCAATATCAGATGTAGTGTTGCGCACCCACCACGACCAGCATGAAGAGCTCTCCAACTGCAGGTTTGCTGTAATCAACCTCCACTTGTTTGCTGTAATCAACCTCCACTTTCTGCTGCTGTCAGGCCAATTTTATACCTCAAATGGTTAGTCCATAGGGATAATAGCTTTGTATCATCATTTGCATCCCCATATTCACTTGCATCGGAGTCTATGAGATCTAATGAAGCCATGGACCAACGTGAAGAAAATTGAGAGCAACCTACAGCTATTGTTTTCTTCCATTTACTTCAATTTCCGATTTTTTTTTGCAGCATACTCATTTTCTTCCTGAACATCCGGACCTCCAAACGAGTCAGACCCATTTGAGGTTTGGACTGTGAAGATCTTTTATCTCTTGGGGAAAAGCTCGTCGAACGTGCTCTGCACAGTGAACACTCCAACCTATGAATGAGATGGGATCCACTAAGGTTTCGAGATTTGGAGTTTGGAGAACTTTTGTATCTTTGTAGCAGAGAAACTCCACAGATTGGCTCTGAATGCTCTGACCCCTAAACGAGGCTGGACACACTCAGGGTTCAAAGTTCAAATAAAAACTCCTCGTTTTGCTCCAAACACTCAAACCTTTGAATGAGATAGAACCCACTCGAGGTTTGAAGTTTGGCTAACTTTTCTTTCCGAGGAAAACTCCTTGAATTGGCTCTGAATACTTTGACTTCCAAAGTGGGTTGGTTACCCACTTAGTGTTACCTCGGATAACTTTTATATCTTCGTAGGAGAGAAACTCCTCAAATTGGCTTTGAATTCTCCAACCTCTTGATGAGGTGGGATCTACTCACTATTTAAATATTTAAATGTATAAGAACTTTTCCTCAAATTGGTTTTGAAGTTTGTATACTGAGATCTATGATCTTTATTCTGGGATTTAAAGTACTTTTAAATGTATATTACTGGAATATAACATTGGATTTAAAATATTTTTATATTACATGGTGAGATATCTGATCTTTATTCTGAGATTTAAAGTATTTTTAAATGTATATTACTGAGATATATTATTGGATTTAAAATATTTTTATATTACATGGTATATATAGTTGGATGTAAAGAACAAAAACTCTTTTTTAAATTGATTTTGAATGTTGTATATTGTTCAATCTATATTGTTGGATTTAAAGTACTTTTATACTCGATGATATATATCCCAACATATATAATATTAAATGCTTTGCTCCTAAATATATGTTGATAGCCTATTTCTTAAAAAGTAAGAAACTCATCAAATCAATAAAAACTACTTTCACCTCTAAACAAAGTAGAACCCATTTAAGGTTCAAAGCTTAGAGAAGTTTTTCTTTTCAAAGAAAAAAACTCAATTTTTGTCCAAACACTTTAACCTTTAAATGAGGTGTGACCCAATGAGGATTTAGAGTTAAAAAAAAAATCTTCATAAAGGAGAAAGCATGTTGCCGATAGTGCATAAACTTTGCAATTAGTTAGATAGATACTAAAAGCTCAAAACATTATTTCACACCCAAGTTTTTACTTTAAATTTTAGGGGTAAAAAATACAAAATATCAAATCTTGGAAAGGTGGAACAACTTGTAAATTTTTCATGTTGATAAGGAAATTATTTTACTTACCAAAACAAATGGGGCACATAAAGAAAAATAAATTACCTTAAGTAAAGACTTTTCACTAACTTGGGTGGTTGAGTAGCATGTTTTTTAGCTTTAAATACTTGTACATGATGATCCCTATTAAGAAGCTCCTTGGGTGACATTGAAATGAGATTACTTGAGTTTACTAAGTATTCAATTAATAAGTTTAATAAGTAAAGTCTACTTGGTTCATTAATAAGTTTAGAAATTTCATGCTAAATTGACCAAGACTTGGGGAGTTTAATTAAAATTTAACCAACTTCATAACCAAACTATTTTATGATTTATCCTAGTATGGTTAGTAATCTTAACACATTTAACCTAAAAATTAGTAGATTCACCAATTTGACCCAAAAACCATTCCATGTGACTATGGTTGATGACAACTATATGTTTTGAAGATATCAACCATCTATACAATTTCAACAATTTGTTGGTATTTTGAAATATTAAGCATAAATGCAAACTTCCTCTCAATAATTAACCAAATAAAAACTATATAAATTATTCTTTACATTCTATATTAAGCTATGTTTAAATGTAAGTGTTATTAACTAAATATCATTTAAATATCATTTAGATCACTTTAATCCTACTAAGTTACTCCCATAGTGACCTCCATGAAACACTCAATGCACACTTGGTGAACTCCAAGTCTTCTTTTCAATGATGGGATATCAACATGTATACAAAAACATTACTTACAATTTGTCAAAGATAAAGGTAAAAATCTCTATTACAAAACAAATAAAATATACTCAATGCACATTTGATGAACTCCAAGTCTTCTTTTCAATGATGGGATATCAACATGTATACAAAGACATTACTTACAAATAAAATATACTCAATGCAAAAACATTACTTACAATTTATCAAGGATAAATGTAACAAATCTCTATTGCAAAACAAATAAAATATACTCAATGCACACTTGGTGAACTCCAAGTCTTCTTTTCAATGATGAAATATTACATATATACAAAAACATTTCTTAAAAATAAAATATACTCAATGCACACTTGGTGAACTCTAAGTTTTCTTTTCAATGATGGAATATCAATATGTATACAAAAGCGTTTCTTAAAAATAAAATATACTCAATGCAAACTTGGTGAACTCCAAGTCTTCTTTTCTTCAATGATGATATATCAACATGTATACAAAAGCATTACTTACCATTTGTCAAGGATAAAGGTAACAAATCTTTATTACAAACCAAATAAAATATAGATAAAGGATATTGCTTACCTATGAAGCATTGCTCAAACACTAGGGATTGGCAATATCCTCTAAATTATTTTCACCACATAGTCGTTTTTGTAAATGTATTCGCTAAACAAAGCCACCCACTATTTGTGGAGATGGGTTGTGTTTAGGTGGATTCAACATTCCATCAAATATGACATCTTTTCTGAAACGATGATAATCTATCCTTAACAACGATAATCTATCCTTGTTCACAGAAAGTGATCTCCACAATATTACAAAGCACAATTATTGGGGATCGGGTCCTGGGTCTTTGATCTTTCTTGGTGTTGGCCATTTACAGAAAGTGATCTCCACAAGGTTATTTAGAGCTTGATTTTTGGGATTCATTTTTTGATTTCTTGGTATTGGTAATGTTTTATGGAAAGGGTACATTAATTACTTTTTTTTTTTTAGGTAGAGGGTTTAGTTTGAATGGTTGTAAGGAATGATTGTTATCCTCCTCATTATAGTACAATTCCCAAAAATGACATGTTAAAATCATAATGAGTATGTTGTAATGGCTTTGAGTCATATTTCACTATATGTATTGGAAAGTTGCCTTAAAACAAGTCAACTTTTGCTGGATAATAATGATATTGGAAGAGGAAAAATAATAATACTATTTTACCAAGCTAAAGAGCTGGATCGATCGAATCTGCAGGCATGCCTCCAGCC
The DNA here is from genome assembly GCA_009831015.1 of Picea engelmannii. Lineage (NCBI taxonomy): Eukaryota > Viridiplantae > Streptophyta > Pinopsida > Pinales > Pinaceae > Picea > Picea engelmannii. The sequence goes on along the minus strand of ML817794.1, from coordinate 37,419 downwards.
TTTACATGGTAGCTATTTCGGTGCAGAGCATGTCCTGATCTACCGCATGCTCGCGGAGTCAAAACTAACTATGATCGATATGTCAGTCACGATTGATTCGATTCTTTAAGTTCCATTCTCAGCACATTGAGTATGGATCTACCAGAAGCAAGAAGATCGACCCCACTCCAGCTCCAAAACGGTAGTTTTTATAAAAAGAAAAGCTCGAAAAAGGTAGTAATAATACTGTTACTTGTAGTCCATACAGAAGAACCGAGAACAGGCGGAAACCATGGGCACCCACTTGTATTTTTTTTAAGGTAGTATTATCCTACGGTAAAGGGTGCACTCAATATAACTATTATGTTCCCACATCAATATGTTCGATTCTCATGCAGCACTCAATATAACTATTATGTTCCCATATCAATATGTTTGATTCTCATGCAATTCCTAGATGGGCTTTAGCTCCAAAATCATCAAAGCTACAGGTCCCAAGAGTTTCAATTCGGTTTCAGCAAAAAAATGGTTTGATATAACACTTAAGAAAGAAAAAAAAGCGAGTACAAGAAGGGTTTGCGCTTACACGAATCGTTACAACGGTAATTAGCAATATTCTTCTCACCACACAGCCGTTCCGGTGAAGTCCACATTCCGTCCAATGTAAGAAGAAGTCTGTTCTTGAAATAAAACGCTGCAAGTCAAGTCCAATTTCCGAGCAATTGAATCCCCATTCCTACAAAGGCGGTATTCGAACAACCTTCTGTAGGTAGTGGTTGGGGATTAAAACTGCTCAGGAAATGAAGATACAGATTGTAATAAAATGACTACGAGTCAATTTGAAATCCACATTGAATACACAATTAATCAGAAGGAATAAAACCCTGTGAGTTTTCGCCCCTTAAGCTCTCCAGCTTGCAGCAAAGAATTTAATTTCAACCCTGTCGGAGTCTGGTAGGGGTTGAAATAACACCTCAGTTGGCCATTACAACGGAACCTATTATTAGAAGCAGCAGAAAAACCAGGGAGAGGTGCTACTTCAACCCATACCAGATTCCAGTTCGTAGTGGTTGGCAGCGATCGGTCGATCAGATCAAGCAGCAATACTAATGATACTTGTAAGTTCTAGCACAAATATACAATAAAGAACAGGAAACAATGGACAAAAACAGGGAAATGATCAGGGACGGTGAGCGTTATAAACGTGAAGGTATTTTTACAGTCCACGGCAGAGGTTCGAATCGCGTGCTTGAAACTTACGCTTTGACTATTAGATTTCAATTTTCAACCACGACTTCTGAGGAGACCAAAATAGCGTATGCAATTTTCGACCACCAATTCTGAGGACCAATTTTCAACCACGAGTGCCGAGAGGACCAAATTGTGTATGCAATTTTCATCCACCCATTCTGAGGCACCAAATAGTGTATGAAATTATTGTATTATAAAAATTTTAAAATTAAGTTAATGATTGAATGCTTAAAGGTTGATAAGATGGAAAGAATCTTTAAAAGAATATATTAAATTTTATTATTGATTAATAAATAAACTGTTGGCTTCATTTATCTGGTGTTAATATTTTAATTTCTCTTAATCACTTAGTTGTGGCAATCAGTTAGCTATCAAAGTAATTTTTAAATATGATTAGGTAAATGTAAAAAAGTAAACACATATTCCAGCAATATTTAATCATATCCATAGAAAACTTATTAAGCACTAAACCCCTATTAAATCTGCCCATTATCAATAGGTGTATGTCTTTCTACGTAATTATTGCATTATAAAAACTTTAAAATTAATTGTTATATCATTAATTATAGAAAGTCAACTTTTCAAAATTTTATATACAGTTGATCTAAAAAAACTCAAATAAAAAGTTATTAAAATTGATTAAAAGCTTTGATTTCTAGATTTTCTTTTTTAAGGTTTTGTACAGTACAAGTAGTTTATCTTATTGGGAGTTCCACTACAACATTATTAAATGAATATGTAACTAGCACAACCACATAATTGTGACTGTGGCTGATGAACCCGGAAAGACATATTTATTTTGCGAACATATTTATTTTCTTACTGTTTTGTTAAATTAATGAAATCAGCTAACAGCGATTTCATAGTCACTTTGAAAAGCAAACGCAGTAATTTGAAACGCCATGGTAATTTCTCACATGACGGCGCACTGTAAAAAAAATGACGGCGCACTGTAAAACGTTTTAATTAGCATCCAATTCAACAGAAATGAAACGACAACAATTTACATCCATGTGCCGATACGCATCTGTCCAGTTTCTTAATAGCTATTGTTATTTGTTAATAACTGAACGCGAACGCGGAAGTTAATTTATTAAAATCTCATCCATTGATTAGAGAGGACGACGAAGAATATGTCAGCATCTTCAATTGTGAACCATAAAATTGAAATTTATGATTAAAAGGTGATTAATTCTGCCCATTGTCAATAGGTATAAATAAAACAGCGTAATTTAAATGTTTTAAATTTTTAAAATTAAATTAACAACAAAGTTGGTGGAAACTAAAATTGATTAATGAAATTAAAGCAAAGTGTCAGGCCAGGGATGGCAAAAAAGTCATGCCCACTGCTTCAAATTCTAAACCCTAACAGATAACCTTCGTACGACGAGAGTTCGACTAGGGAAGATAGCAGGTTCTGTGCGTGAGGTATAGAGTGAGGTTTGAATGGTTGCTGGTTTTATAACAACAAGATTGGTCGCTGGTTCAACCTCCCCTTGGGCTTCTCTACCTCAAGCAACAGTCGCGCATGATACTAGAGTGTGGCGTAAAGTGAAGAAATGGCGTGCAATGACGGTGTGAGGAGCGACAAAGAAACCCTAGCGTGAGAGGCGTATACAGTGTGAGGGCAATGAGAGAAACCCTAACCAGAGTGCGTGTACATAACCTCGGTTCAAGAACGCAAGGGACGACGGGGGCGTGAAATTCTTTGGGCCACGCGAATGCGGTCGATCAGATACCGATGGGGACGTGGAGGCGAATGGTTAACGGATTCGCCAGGGAAGCCTAACGCATGAAAATTTGGTCAGAGAACATGGCAGATATGGGAGAGGGAGTTTTCTGCACGGACAATGCTCATGGAGTTAACTGCGCTGGCTCTGATACCACTAGGGAAACATAATCCATTTAGGTTACTAGACAATGAAATATGAAACATCATAAGATGTAACTGTGGTAAGGAGTCCAAAAGATCTTGAAATATTAATCAAAAGTTTTTGGAATATGAATCAAAAGCTTATTCAAATATATTTATATGTATATCATATTTTGAATAAAATGTATAAAGCTTATACTTATTGGATTATTGGAAATGGGCACGTTTAATTATTTTTTAATCATAAATTTCAATTTTATGATTATCAATTGAAGATGTTGATATATTTTTGGTGATCCTTCCAAATCAATGAATGAAATCTTATGTTCATAATTTTCTTGCATTTTTTAGGGCCTCAAGTTAACATGTTTACTTTTTAACATTTACTTAATATGATTAAAAAATTACTGTGTAACTATCAAATGACTGTGTGACCATCTTAATCATTAATAAATTTAACTTAAGCTGATCAAGTAAATTATTTACTAAACCAGAGATTTTCATGGTCCTAATATCAATTAAGATTTTCTTTAACTACCTACCTGATTTTTTTTGCCTTAGAATTTTACCAACCTAAACCTTTCGACGTTCACCTAAACCTTTCGGCGTTCACCAGGCTGTGCTAGTTTATATGTCCAACAATGATATAAGAGAGCCTATAGTCCTTAGGCCTGAATTTGCTATGGTAGTTCTCCATAGCTGAGTCTGAGTCGTCCAGAAATGCCTCTGCCCTCTGCCAGCCTGCCAGTCTACGCATCCATGTGCATGTACGTCTATTTAGGTTGAACGTCTATGTTCTGGGCATTTTTCAATCCCATGCGGAAATGTCTTTGAAAATCGGTCTTCCAATCTGCAGGTGACATACTCACAAGTGCAGATCTGTCTCCCTCGTACAAAAACGCCTTACCTGCTTGCCAGTCTCTCAGTGTTCCAGTCTGTATCTCTGAACTATTCTCTGTGAGCGCAGTCTGAGTGAAAGCGTTAGGGTTTCTGCATTTCCTGCTGCATTTCTTGTCATTTGTGAATAATGAGCGTTAGAGTTTTCTTTGACTTCTGCGTGAAAGGGCTAAGATTTTCGTGACTCGGGCCTACATAGTCACAATGACCTCATTATCTGCCCCTTTAGCTTTCCCAACGTGTCGCCTCCACTACATTGAACTGTCTTCGCGCGACTGGTTTGGTCATACCAATCTGAGCCTTGAGCTTGGCGAGAAAGCACCCGTATTACAGCATGAGCTTTTTATGCCTCAGGGAATAAACCGTACTTGAGTCAAATTGTTCGTGGAGAGGTATGCTTGAGCCCGAGTCTAGCAGACCGTGCTAGGGTTTTCTTAAGCACGCGACTATTTACACTGATTCTGTTGTCATTGAAGTGGTAAGAAAGGCGCGAGGAGAGGTCGGACCAGCATCGATCCACGAAATGGCGCCAATAGTGATGTACAATGCTTTCCACTCTGATGCCATTCATGTTAGATGATCAACAATCCTCTGTAAACATTTTTCTTCAAGTGCTTATCAGCGAGCATATTCATAAAATTCACCAGATGATAGCTCTCATTTATGTTTGCTAATTTTTAAGAAATAGGGAGAAATTCCCTAGCAAAAATCTCCTGAAAGACAATTATCAAGCATCAACCTTTGAATGCTGCAATGGCTTGATATATCTAAATGTGATTTGGGGAGGCGAAGTATCAAAATATGCTTATATTCTAGTAAGAGAACCGACAACATACCGAGCTCTTTCATTCTCTTAAACTTCTTGTGCTTAGTGCAATTCAAAACTTGTCCATTGCCGTTTGTTTCCATTGATGTTTATTGGCTCGTCCATAAGTGAGCGGGCTTGTTGTGATATATATCTCCAAATACTATTGCAAGCTTTTGGCATACTTCCTTATCAAGGCATAGGTTCTAGATCTATATCCACGCCCTCTAGTCATCCCACAACTCCATGCTCATGTACATCACAAGCTAAAACAACTGCATTGTAAGTTTACTTGCCCTTTTTTTTTTTTAAATCAAGTTGAATTAATTGTAAACTGGTGCATTTTTGGTAGAAGCAGCCACCCCTCATTCACTGAGTGCATTGTAAATTTTGATTGTGAAAGGGTGGAGTTGCAAGAAACCTCGTGACATCTATTTATGTCTTTAATATGGCTCGAGTTGAGGAACTGTTAGAGTTACTGAACACTCTAGTCCTCTCTTCTGCAGACAATACAATCACCATTGACAAAACCACTTTGCAATTTGTTGTAACATGCTTGCAAGTTTTCAAGTCAAAGCAACATTGCTGCAAACCTAGACTCATCTTCTTCATAACGCACTTGAGCAAAAAAATTTCGACAACATTCTAAACTAGTCCCTATTCAGAACCCTCTTTTTGAAGATAAAGAAGATGATGATGCCAATATAGATCAATGACCAACACAACAACAACTCAGTGAGCCAACTCCAACTCCATATTCAAATACAAATGAAGATCAACTTTCTCTTTCCAAACAGATCATCAGACCTTGGGAAAAAATCAAAATCAATAGACATAGTATCGGTATCAAATATGGAAAGGATGTCACCTTTCATAATCTAGATTACAGCAAACCAATCCATTTCTAGATTGTTGGAATCCTTCAAGAAAGTTCAAGTTCACCTGCTCCAATTCAAGAGCAAATTCCAATATGCCAACATTATCAACGAGTTGGCCACATGGAAAATCAGTACTTCGATCTTCATCCTTGCAAGCATTGTGGATAGCAAAATGATCCTTCAAATAGGTGTTTCAAACACAAGCCATCCTCAAGAATAAATAAGCACTTTGGGTGGATGGCTTCTTGGCGATGGTCATCAATAGTGAAGAAGATATGTCAGAAAAATTCACTCTCGCGAATTGACACGTCTTGTATTGGACATATTTCCATATTCTCACCTTTCCCCTGACATGGGGGAACAACATCCCGGTTTCAAAGTTTTATCAATTGAGTAGTAACAAGTGAGCGTGATTGTAAGCGAGTGTGATTGGTTTGTGGTTTTCCTTAAACCACAACTTAGTATAAGACTTATAGCTTTTGCTAGACAATGGTTTGTGGTTTCCCTTAAACCTCCACTTGGTAGAAGACTTTTAATTGTTAGGGTTAACCTTGACTCGGGAATGAGTCAAAGTGGTTTAGGTCTCAACACATGGTATTTATGGCCCGTGGTTTTGTATGCTAGAGAATGCATGTGAAAAATCCTTTATAAGGCTTGTAAGGCTCCATTGTAAAGAGGCCTGGAGGTGAGCGGTGGCTAGTTCACTTGGCCCAGCTTGGCCGGTTTAGGTCAATGTAAATAATAGATCTATTATTAGGATGGTTTTTCCTAGTAGGGGTTTTCTAGGATAATTGTGTGTTTATGTGTATGGTTGCTTGTGTATTATTATTTTTCTCTCACAAATATATTTTATTATGGTTGTTTAAAACCCAACAATTGGTATTAGAGCCATAGGGTTTCAAGTTCAGAGAAAGAACAACATGTCGTTGTGGTTGTGTTGCAGCCTTTTGTGAGTGGAAGATCTAGGAAGATATGTAGATGTTTTAATTTAGCCACCATATGGGTTGATAATTAGCTAATGCCACTGTGAGTTTCGAAGGGAAATGAGTCGTTAAAGGGAAAATAAAAATTTCCCAACCACAAAGGGAAAACTACTATCCATTGTTATTATGAGTTGTTGGTAGTCGCGTGAGAGAGTGGTCGCTATTTGCAAGGGTCATGGAGGTGATGTCATGTTTAATTATGATGAAAATGTGGTTATGATGGTGGTTCCAACAAGTTTTGGTAGATGGATCAAAGGTGGGTAGATCGTAAGAGAAAATATCGTCGAAGAGGAGGAGCCTCCTGAGTTGTGAAAAGTAGTGGTGAGATCAAGGTTCAAATTGGGAGGCCAAATGGAAAAGAGATGGCTATGCTCTTGAGTCCATGGAGAACATAGCCAAAGAAACAAGAATATGAGCATGGAAAAGCGAGAGGATGTAGCAACCGATGGTGATGGTGTAGTCATCGTGAGACACTTGAAAAAAATAAATTATGGAGTGGAAATTGTTTGCATGTAAAAGGGAAAATGGTTGTAAGACTTGGTAAGGCATGCATACCCCTGGTAAATCACTAGTAAAATTGGGAGGCATACCTAGATGATATGGGGGCTACATGAGGAATCCCCATGTCAAGTTTAAAGCGGTGATTGTTAGGGTTAACCTTGACTCGGGAATGAGTCAAAGTGGTTTAGGTCTCAACACATGATTTCAGGAACATGGTATTGATGGCTTATGGTTTTGTATGCCGAAGAATGCATGTGAATAAGCCTTTATAAGGCTTGTAAGGCTCCATTGTAAAGTGGCCTGGAGGTGGGTGGTGGCTAGCTCACTTGGCCCAACTTGGTCGGTTTAGGTCAAGGTTAATAATAGATTTGTTATTATGATGTTTTTTCCCCGTGGGGGTTTTCAAGGATAATTGTGTGTTTATGTGTATGGTTTCTTGTGTATTATTATTTTTCTCTCACAAATATATTTTATTACGTTTGTTTAAAACCCAACATCAACGCATTCTACATCACAGTTTATGGTCATCTTTAAACCAACATCAAGAGCACTTACAATTAGCAGAAGACATCAACTTTCAACTTCTAACTAATTTAGGAAATGTTCTGGGAACCATTGAGCCTAGAGCAGGGTTCTAGAGTTTGTGGTCATCCTTAAAGCACCAGATTGGATTGTGGTCTTCCTTAAACCACCATTCGGTTTGTGGTCATCCCAAAACCACCAGATTCAGAGAGCACATTCAACCGTCAACAACTGCACACTTCCAAATTTCAGTTGTCCACTTTTAGATCTCAACTCGCACCTTGGACTTACATATAACCCTTTAAATTAAGGGGAGGATGTTGGAAAGATAATTTGTTTAGAGTTACTAGACATAGGAATATAAAACGTCATAAGACATAGTTGTTGTTAGGAGTTTAAGAGACCTTGGAATATGAATCAAAAGGTAATAAAATGTATTTATATGTGTATCATATCTTGAATAAAATGCCTTACAAGTTTATCTTCTAATTCGTGTGTCCAAAACAAAGAAAGGGAATAAGTACGCACATGTATACAAAGGAAAAAATATTAAATTGTATTTTATAGTGAAAAATATTAAATTGTATTTTATAGTGGGTTAGGAAGAAAAAATATAAAATTGTGTTTTGTCATAGGTATAGGAGAAAAGATGGAAAGATAAGTGTGGCTCAATGTTAAAGTTGATAAAGTTCACAAGGTTAGAGTAACTAGTCGAATAGAATATGTTGAATGCTTGCTAGTTGGAAAAGTCAATTCAACTTTCGTGAATAGAATACGTTGAATGCTTGCTAGTTGGAAAAGTCAATTAAACTTTCGTGAATTGTATTTGGTTATTTTTAATTTTCGATTTGAATTTTAATTAATGTTAAAAAAAAATAAGGGTAATTACAACACTTGAATTTTTTACTTGAAAAACTGCGAGATATTACTTCTTAAAACAATTATATTTAAAAAAAAATGAATTATTAAGAAAAATAATATTTTATATTTTAAATAATTAGATAGAGAAAAGAGGCCCCAAACACAAACACATTAGGTGGAAAAGTATATATCAACATTCTTTGAAATTAAGTTTATAACGAAAAGTGCAAAAATTGTGTTTAAAATTAAGTAAAGTTTTTCATAAGCATGTAATATATTTTTGTTTTGCATAATGAAAACAAAATCTCCAAGATCTTTAAAGATCTTTAAATTGATAATAAAAAATTAATGATGAAGATATTTTGCTTGGCTAGGTTTTTGTCAAAAAATATTGTAATTTGTGTTTTCTCCTTCATTTGTAGATCGTTTCAATGGAAGAAGGAAGACAAAATTTCCTCTTACCTTGCCCACAATCAAGGTTTCACTCTTTTTCACCTTGGACTCTCACATCACCCTAATTTCTCATAGAAAGAGGTCTCCCATGCCTAGGTATCCATTTGACATTGCCATGGATGCATAGGCTTCTACGCATGCTCTTTGGGAGCAATGATTGGTGTGTTATTTCCCTCTATTGAGGGCTCAAAGCATGTCCCATGTGGGTAGAGTAAGACTAGCATTTATTTCCAGGAGTCTTTACTCAATTCTTGCCAATTTGTTGTCGCTATTGAGTCATTGGTTCTCTCCCCAGCCTTTTCCACATCCTTTTGGGTGGAAAAGGCAACAATAATCCCATGCATTGATCTGAAGGTCAATTGGGTTAGATATGAGATCAAGCATTTTGTGTCCCATGGTGTAAATTATAAGTTTAATGCTATGTGGACTTTGTTGAAGTAGTTGTAGGCATGGATTGAAGCATCATGGAGTCCATCTTGCTACAAAAAGTTTCTTCATCCTTGAGGTTAATTTTATGATGACTTGTTGGAAGTGGTATTGTATGGCATGTGTTTTATGGGAAGTGCATACTTTTTCACGGAACAATGGCACCTTGAATTCAATCCTAATGCAGAAACCCTAATCATGGCTCCACTTTGGGTTAGATTGCTAAATCTACCTTTTGAAATGTGGAACCCCAAGTCTTTGGAAGCCATTGGCRAGGGGTTGAATAATTTGTTTGTCTTAGTGAAGCCACCAAAGGTAAGTCTTCCACTACCTTTTATTGCCTATGTGTAAATGTTGATTTGGGTAAAAGGTTGTCAAATCAATTTGTATCGAGAATGGTGAACATAAATGGACCCAACTTGTGGATTGTGAGCACATTGTGTTATGTTTCACTCATCTTTGTGCATGCGCACTTAGTGGCTTCCTACCCAAAGGTCCAAAGCAGTCCAGTGAAATCCATTAGACTCCTCCTTAGTGGAAGAGCTTGGAGCACACACCCAATAGGGTGGTGCCTTACAAGCCCCCCACAAATTCCCTGGTGCTATGTCTCCTATTGGTTCTCCTCTTAGTATTGTGCAATCCAATTTATTCCCTTTGGAGAAAGATAGCAAGTTATCTCATTGTTGACAACAATATTTTTCAGTGTTAGTAGTGACAAAACCCTCCCTCGGCACAGGAAAAAAGAGGTATGAATCTCACTCTTTTGATCAAAGTAACACTGCAAGTACTTCATGTATTGATGAGGATTAGAAGCAACTAATGATTATTGATGTTTTTGGTACCCTCAATGAGGGTGACGATTGGACAAATGTTAGCGGAAAGGGTAAAAAGACAAGCAAGATGGAACATAAGCTCCTAGTACATTATTGTTCATGTGTTATTATAACAAGTATTGCTTATGGATTGGCTTATTCCTTAAGAAGTAATTTTTGGTGTTGTCTTACCTTAAAAAATATTCTCTATATTCTTAAGAAAGATTGAGCATAAGCTTCTAGTACATCATTGCGTGTGTGTTATTGTAACAAGCATTACTTATGGATTGGCTCCATTATTAAGAAGTAATTGTTGGTGTCACCTTACCTTAAAATATATTCTCTATATTCCTGTGTTGATTCATTTGATATTCTATGATATTATCTTATTATTGTTCATTAGGAATCAAGGTTATAACTACTCTATAAGGATATTAATTAATGTAATGTAGCCATACTCATCTAGTAAGGCCTACTGGGTTCCCAAATCAGGTGTCAACGATTGGTAAAAGGACTACCCCACATGCCCTAGGGAGTCCCATTTGTGGGGTTTCACACATGTAAGGAATGGGGACAGAGAGGAGGAGGAGAAGGATGGGAGCCATCAATACTGATATAACTTGTCCATTTTGTAGTCATTGACATAATTTATTGTTCATTCGCACCTTGAGAGAAATTATGGATGAAACAAGGGCTTGGGTTCAAATGAACTTCCTCAGCTACAAAAGAAATTGGAAAGATGAAGGTGCATGGACGACTGGATTCCATGGTGGTGATGGTTATTCCTTCAGGTTTGGTTCCCTTGGCTCGACTTCAAATTTCTTGGTTGTTTTCATGTTCATGAATACTCTGTTTTGTGGCATAGCCCTCCATAGATTTGCAATTTATGATTTCCATCCATGTTTGGTTGAGATTAGGACTGCTGGTAGTAAAGGCTTCTATTTGGTTTTTTTGCGGGGTGGGTGAATACTTCTTGACCTTTGTCCTTTCCCCTCATTCGTTGGGTCCTTCCTTTGGCTTGAACCACCACTCCCCTTTTTCCACCCCTATTTCACTTCTTATACTATGATGTCAAACTTTGATAATGAATTGGGCACAAAATCCAACAAGTGTGGGCTCTAGAAGGGGCCTAGGAAAATTCTAAAAAATCCAGGCCACATAAGACTCTTTGGTGCATTACCAAGGCATAGAAGGATGTCATAAAGAAAGACTCTGATTACCACCATTGTTTCTCTTCTGTAGTGAAGGAGGAGGTTTCCCAAATGCAGAATTCAATTTTGCAGAAAAGAAGGAATCTATCCAATGATCAAATTGAAGAAAAGTTCAAGGATGGGAATATTGACATTGAGTTTTCATGATTCATGAAATAGGGACACAAAAATATTCAGGCTAATTGAACTCTATTGGTTGAATAAAAAATTTATAGCCCAAGTTACAATGGAGGAAAGAGGGCAACAATAGAAGGCTATCCTTCATAAACTAGATGTGATGGAAATGAAGTTTGAGGGGGTCTATAGAGTTGTCTTTTATATCGACATAATCATTTCCAACCCTTAAGATAGTGAGAATGACCCTTTGGAACCAACTAAGAACACTCAAGGAAAATAAAGCATCCCATCCAACCCTATTCTCATCGATGTAGATCTCGTGGCACAGGGGGGCACTTAGAGTTGGTAGAAGAAAACATACAACCTCATGGGTTGGCCAAACATGTTTTTTTTTTTTTTTTGGAAACTATCTTGAGAGTATCCACATAAGATCCAATGTCCTCCTTTGGATTTTTCTTTTTATATCTTATGATGCTATCGAGAGTTATACAAGTTCTACTATTTTCAGGTATATGAAAGTAAAAATCCTTGTCTAGACAACGAACATTGGTTTTTTAAATTATTGTGGTCCTAGTTTCCCAAGTGGCAGACCATAGGTAATCCCATCTATAATATTTTGTGTATTATATTAATATAAATACTAGCTATCTTAAAAGAAAAAGACTCACTAGGTAGTTGGTGTGTGAACTCATTGAGTAAGGCCCATATGCTAGTTGGTATGTAATAATTTATATAGTGTGATAATGAAGGGAAGTTGGCATGTGCTCTTAGGAATATTTATAAAATAATATATATACACATGAATATCATTGTATTGAACATGTTGGACTTGTATTATAACAAGCCTTGCTTATGGACTGAGTCATTCCTTAAGGAGTAATTGTTGGTGTTGTCCTACCTTATTGGCATTCTTTATGTGCTTGTGTTGATTTATTATGTTGGTTCATTTGATATTATAGAGAATAAATAATTACCAACTTGACATTAACTATGACCTCAAAACAAGAACTCTATCCCTAAAACCCCATATTTTTACGTCGAGAAAACCAAAATCAACCCCCAAATTGAAAAATGGTGTAACTTGTAGAACTTTTTTTCTCGGGGTTTAAATTACAAATTTTTGTAACCATAACTTTTTTTCTCGGGGTTTAAATCTATATTGTTGCAAACAAAAACTTTGAAATCAACCACTAAATTGAAAAGTGGTGCTACCAGTGACAATCCCCCTTTTCTTCAGGCTTGAAATTGAAACATTTGTTAAACATGACATTCAACAAATATCGTTGCAACAAAAATCTTAAAATCAACCCCCAAATTGAAAAGTTGTACTATTAGTAGCACATTTTTTTAAAATTAAAATTGCAACTTTTTTGAAATCATGGCCCTAACAACTAATACCATTGCAACTAAGATCTTAATATCAACATACTTATTAAAAAGAGGTACTAGTAACAACACCCCATTCTTTTTGGGCTTGAAATTGCAACATTTTTGAAACGTGGAATAAAAAGTGGAATTGTTGCCATCAAAATGATAAAATCAACCTTCAAATGTCCACTCCTTTAGGGTTAATATATCACTCCAATCATATTACAATCAAGAAAAATAATTTATGATTATGGTTTAAACTCATAAGAAAAAATTCAATCATTTTTTTTATGTTTATTTAATTAAAAAATACTTTTAGAAAACACAATAATAATAATAATAATAATAATAATAATTGCAAAGGAGTGGGTGATTATTAAAATCAACTCTATTTGTTATTGCTACTCCTTCCCCCTTCCATTAAAATTAAAATAATAATAATAATTGGAAAAAAAAAACTTAACTTAAAAAAATCCTATACGAATAAAATGGTTTTTTTTTTATAAAAACAAAACTTAAAAATTAAATCTGAATTAAAAACACAAAACAATCAAAACTGAAAAAACAAGTAAATTAAAAAAAATCCCCAAAACAATAGAAAACATTTTTTTTCCAAAGGAAAAAGCGTAACTTTTATTAAAAGAAATAAAAATTACATTCTGAATAATGCATGTAGAAAACATGCATTTAGTCTGGAAAAAGCTTTCAACCACAATGAGAAAGACACATAAAAAATGATCCTCTAAAAGAGGCCCCAATACAATTGAAATATACATTAAAAATAGCCACAAAACTACAACCAAGAAGAAACAACAGAGGAAGACCAGAAGAAATCTTGGACATACCATGCCAGAGCAGAAAAAAAAAAACCCTCAAGATACAAAACCAGAGGGATAACAAAACAGGAAACCTACAACCATGGAAGAGAAAGCCATAAATTGCACGCCCTAACAAGACCTCAAAGTGCTAACCATGGGCTCAAAATCAACACTACACACCCAAAAAGAGAGCACCTCAAAGCTCTGACCCAAACATCGACAAAGAAGCAACAACCCCATCATCTACTCCACAAAGAACCAAATCATGAGAGGAGCACAGAGACCCCCCAACAATCAAGGCCTACAGGAAAACTCTCACATTGCATCAAGCCTTGAATGAACCAGCAGGGATGAGATTGGAAAGATCCACCTACAAAAGAAAACAACTGAAAAACCTTCGCGCGCAGAAATGGTTGCATCAACAAAAGAAGGATACCCCGTAGAAGACAGAGCTAACTTCAAAGGACCAGATCTAGAGCATAAATAAGAGACAAACAACAAAGGGCTAGATATGGAGCAAAACCAAGAGAAAAAACACTGCAAGGAATTGGAACAAGAACGATGCACCCTAATCTGAAAGCAACACACCAGGATAAACCAGATCCGCACACGGGAAGGAGACGAGATCCACACCCACCATTAAAAAATGTCGAAACAAGGGAGCACACAAAAAAAACGGATCCACAACTTGCATCCCAACAAACCCAAACATGAATCCCTAGATCCGCACTAGATTAGACTCGCAAGTAGTGGCTAGGGGATACGAGGGCGTGATCTCCATCCTATACCAGCATATGACAACCAACATAGCCCAAAAGGAGGACGAACAAGAGGGAAGACATTCCAGATCGATGAATAAACCCACAAAAACAACGAACCCAGGAGCCTGTGGCAGAGGATGTGGCT